>KE156564.1:0-24666 GCA_000411055.1 Leavenworthia alabamica
CAATGGTCAACACCTTTGACCATGCCTGCCGCTCGGTCGGGAGCCACCTGGCTACTCGATTGGGCGGCACCACCACACATGGACCATATCATTGTTTCTTCTCCGAACTTGTCTCATTGTACATCCGTACACTTTGACTGATCCTCACGACATCCATTCTCACACACGGATGTTATATTATCTGTGAGACAACATGAGCAGAGGTAGAAAAAAATACGTAAATTTTATTAGTAGATGGCGTGACACTAGAAGTTTGTCTTCATCTTTGTTATGAGTTTGAAGTTTGAAATTAGGATTTAAGAGTTTTGGTTTCAATTTTGTTTGTTGATAGTTCGATTTTGATACCTCATTAGCATCATTGCTAGTTACCACTGACTAGTTAGAAGATTACTATCAGACGTGGCCCATTGTAATCTAGTGTCCAAAACATACGCAAAATGATGTCCTTTTACCTAAAAAATATTTTAAATAGCAAAACTCTTATTTTTGGTAACTGTACTATGCAATGCACAGATGTTAAAATAGGTGGATCCATTAGTCCAATAAGTATTGTCCAATATGTATTGAATGATATTTGTACATGCCCATTTAAACATGGGAGTTAATGACCGCATACGGACGTTAATGGATCAAACACTATTAAACAATAAGCGGCCCATGAATGTTTAAAATCTAAATCAAAATCGATTTCCCCAAAAAAAAAAAGATAAAACATTATTTTCTACAAAAAATGACAATAAAATTTTCCACTTAAAAATTGTAGAATAAAATATTTCAATTGAAAAAGTCCATGATCGATGTACATATCCCATTTTGAGCATTTGTTAATGATGTGATCACTTATGTATATGCATGTTAAGAGACACTGTCAAAATTTTGTCCAGACCCATTTTAACATCTCTAATATTGCAATTAACTCAAACCCTGTCTAAATAGGCATAACCAATATCTAATTGTAACTATATTCAACATCCTAATTGTATTACTGGTTAATAACCATTCTTGTGAAGCAAAAAAATATATTAGTTATGAATAAAATTAATTTTTAACCGTAACAGTTAATTAACATCCCATATTCTTTAAGGATTTAGCATAATTTTACCTCATCTTATCAATTTTACAATAAGTGTAAAGTCCCTACCTTCATCTGATCTTTTAACATAAATCCATCTGTGTTAAGGACCAAATTACCATCACTTAACCCTAGTTTTCAGAATTGGAACATAGCAAAAGAGAATAACACAACTCTAATATTCTTGTTCCTATTTCACTAACAATGATTTCTTTTTACTGCTTATCCAAATTTCAACTGACAGGTAAAACAAACAGATATTACACTAACAGCTAATCTAATACCTAAATAAAATGCCAAAATAACCTCTTGTGATCTAGATCACCTTATGTTTTTCCCAAACTGTGAAATACATATGACCTTATAAAATCATACAGATCAAGAAAAAACAATTAAGGTCACTGTATCAAATTGCTTCTAATAACCACAAGTGATGGAAAATCAAAAGCTAATCTAATACCCACAAGTGATGGTAGATCAAAATATACTAAGAGTAAAAGAAAAGTGAGGATGCACAAAAGGTTCATGTATGTATTAAAAAAAAGATCTTAATCTCCCTACAACTGTTTCTAGTCTTCCAAACCAAAGCAATGAGGTTCACAACTATGATGCATGATTTTTAAAAGTTCATCTGCAAAGCTAAGCATACACATGACTCAAATAGTTTTCTCTTAATTTATGAATAATTTTAGCATTGTAATCAATGCAAAGATTAAAGGTGACAGGATATGGCACAAGGATTTGACCATTTAGAACCTGTACAGTTGTTGGTTAGCCGATCATAACCCTTGCAGGATCTACCACTACTCGACCTTCTAAGTTCATATCTCTTCACTCTCTTCCACCTTTGTGTCTGGAGGCATGGAAGATGACATTTCATTAACTGTTTCTAATTCCAGACTCTTCTCACAAGGCTTCTGCTGTTCAGGTGCTTGCGCCACTTTTGAATTTGTAACAGAACTGCTTACTTTAGAACCACTGTTCTGCTCAGAGGATGGTAAGTTTAATTCTTTTGGAGGAGAATTGACAGCAACTGCAGCGGCATAAGGCACATCCTTTGTTGTAACCATGCTAGCCATTTGGGTACCAGGAAATGCTTTTCCCTGTTGTGGGAAAGTAGTTGAAGACTGTGGAGTAGTCAGCGGTTTAGATTGTGGATACAAGCTCACGGCAGTCTCTGGGTTAGATGGCTGACCAGGCATAGCTTGAACTGTTGCCGCTACTTTCTCAGTATTCTGTATTCCCTGGGACATAGTAGAACCATTTGAGTTCAAGGGATCAACAGAAATGCTCTGCTGCATGATGTTTCCTCTACCCATTCCCTTTGAGATTTTATTCTGCTGCTGACCTTGAGTTGCTTGCCGCTGCTGTGGATGTTGTCTTCCAGATTGCAGCTGGAGTTGTCTCTGCCGCTGTTTTCCAGCTTGATTGTTTACTCCAGAAGCACCAGACTGTGGATGCCTACCCAGACCATAAACTGGCAACTGCGGTTTTTGAGGCTTCTGCTGACCAGTTGCTGTCATATTAGGAGAGCTTGACGACAGAGGCATCGATAATGGCAGCGAAAGAGAAGCTTGTTGCGTTTGAGGACTGCTTTGCGGAGAAGAAGATACTGGAGGAACTTGAGGTTGTGATTGTACATGTGGTGTCATAGCACCAGATGCAGGAAACTGCTGCTGCTTCTGCTGCTGCAAAAAGCGTTGGTGCATTTGTCTTTGACGGATAGCAAATGCTTGCTGCTGTGTCCCAGCTGCAAGATTAGGACTCTGGAGATGAGTATTATGTGTGTTCCCAAGAACATGTGACTGTTGCAACAGCTGATGCTGCTGGGTAAGATGACCTGGATAGGCCTGTACTGGTGGACTTGTTTGGTTGGAAAATCCAGAACTCAAAGCCGGGATCCCCTGACCATTCCCCTTGGCAACCTGCATCAAAAACTCATGCGTATAAGATAAATTGTTCATAAACTTATTAAACAGGCTCAACATAGAAATCAACGAAAAGCAGAAGCACTGAACATCCAAAATTTAAAAAAGAATCGAGAAAAATTCACAAGTAAAAGAAATAGCTTACTCGCATCATATGTTGCATAGGTCCACTAGGACTCAACATGGAGTTTCCTTGAGGAGCATTTCCTACAGAGCTAATATTTCCAGTATTTGAAATTTCGCCCCTGCTAGAGGAAAGCGTGCTGCCAGTGTTTGGTGCTGCCAGTGAGCTCACACCTTGTAAACCAGGCTTTGAAAACGGTGATCTCCTATTGATTCCATTTACACTCATAGCATTTCCACCAGGTAGTCTATGTCCAAGATCAGGTCCAGAGATAGCTCCAGGAATTGATAAAATACGTTGCTGCAGATTTCTTCCAGATAACATCTGACTATATTGTTGGTTTCGATGTTGTTCGGCTAACGGAAAAGATCCTCTAGGAACATTGAATATACCAACCCACAAAGGGAAAAAATTCCATCAACACCAATAGAAGAAATAATCTGGGATTTACGCTGAGATGCACAATATGTATGCATTCCAAAAAAAAAAGTCTACCTTGAGGAAACACTGGTTGTGCCTGGTGTGGTTGACAAGTTGTTGCCATTGACTACACCAGATGATCCAGTTATTGACGGATTTGCTTCAGATGCAGGAAGCACTGATGAACCCTGGTTCAACAGTGGTTCATGTGAAAATACATCTTGACCTGAAGGTGAGGCATCACAGAGATCAAGGGGCCTTCATCCGGAGAGTATCAAGAAATTAGAATTGTGAAAAGGTAGTAATCAGTAGATACAGAAATCTTAAGAAACACCAAAACTTACGTGAGAATACTTCCATTCAGATTATTTGGATATACATGAGAAAGAGCCATAACTTGAGAATTGTGAACTGGTACTATCTGCTTGGGACCCCGACCATCATTCTTGATGATAGATGAAACGAAATCAAACATACATAAACAGCAAAGAGTAACAAAATCAGGGCCTTTGGAATTTCAATATTTAAACTCCAGTACATGGTCCTAAATATTATAGAGATTAGTAGAAAATATTTCATATATGAATTGAGATGCAAACTGTGATGTCAAATAGAAGTGATGTGATCCAACTTCTGCATTTCTCGGAATAAATTTTAAACGAACAAAGAGCAAAACATATGCCTTGCTTTTCTCTAAGAATATGTGCCATACAAAATTTAGTGAACCAGAAACCAAAAGAGCACTGAGGGCAGGGCACTCTTGGGAACAGAAAATTTACATTATTAATTTATTCTATACCCCTAGAAACTTCTTTCAGTGAAGGACTCTAAAATATAATTTTATCAACAGGATCCACCATTGTATCTAGCTTAGACACTGGGTTACAGGAGGAGCTGCAATTGTGGCCAGGCAATGGTTGAATTACAAGTAGAAAAACACAGGGGTGATATTACTAGTTTTCTGTAAGAAGTTTGGAAAAAGTAACTAGTGGCTGAGGAGACCTGTACCTTTCTACGATGGAACTTCTTCCCAATCGAACAAATCATCTCAAAACGGGACTTCAGTGTATCTTCTTCCAGAGGCCCTTGCAGACGTTGAAACAACTGTCTCGCACTTCCCTGAACATAACAAATAATTCAGGGAAACCACAGGTTAAACTAAACACACAGGAAGCTTTAATTAAGTATCTCATGGAGTATTAAAACCTTTGGGATGCCAGGCAAAGTGGATGGATATGACTGAGAATTTCCCGAGTCTTCAGCACTATCAGCCCCATCATCACCACTTCTATCCATTAGAATCTTATGCCGCTCCTTGCAACCACTTGGATTACGATATATACACTGTATGTGTAAGAAGAGGATCAAAGAATAGACAAATTAGTAATCAAACATCAATTCCAATACAATGGATAAGTGAAACAACATATCCCAGCCAATGGCTTACGAAAATTCAAGCAAGCAATAGTCTGTACAGCAATATCAAGTCCAGTCATTTACAAGAACAAAGAATGCAGTACTCAGTAGATTATTCAGCACTGTAACGTCTCAAGAAACTTCAGTAAAGCACACTCATACCTTAATTTTAAGAGTGCTGTTCATAGCATCACTAATGAGCTCCCAGTTAGGACCCATGTCATGGACCAGGACAACAAGCGCCTAAATGGTGGAAAAAATAATTTAGATATTTCACAATGCAGCCTACAATACTTATATGTTAAGCAAATATCACAAATATAAACCTGATCCTCAAATAGTGACCACGGATTTTCACATCCTTCTTGACCAGAAGATATCTGCATAAATAAAGTTTATAATTCTAAGACATCTTAAAGCAAAAAAGATGGTAAACGAGTGAACAAATCCCCAAATCATATACTTTCAAGCCTTTTATTTTTCTGCTCCTGTCCCGACCTCCAAAAAACTTAATAAATTTACTGGGGTTGGACATATTGCTCATCTGAGACGCTGCTGGAGAAGGAATAGCAGTGTGAAAATTATTCTCCACTGATTGCTTGCCAGTCTTTTGCTTCTTTACACTATGTGGACCATACAGACCTTATAAAATACCAGAAAACATGTCACTGAGATAATTTTCATTTAGATCTTAACTCGCTAAGAAAAATAATGACGACTAAAAGAGGAGTAGATGTCAATATAACATTGTCGACATGTTTCCAGAAACAGTTTAATTAATTCAAAAATCAGTACTTTCACTTTGGAGTTATCATGGTTAACATTGTGTTGTTTTTATGCTGTGGTAAACAATATTGTGCAACTATGATTATTCCGTAAGTAATGATACTCTAGTTACAGACTTAGTCCAATTCATAAAACAGATTAGTGAAGCTTAGGCTACCCACGGTTGAACCTGACTTCTAAAGAAGTAATTCATGCAGCCATGTTCAAAAAATTAAAAGAGGATACTTGAACGATACCATTCGTATTGAAATGATTCTCTGGTAGCTTCTTCCAGTGGGTCTGGAAAAATAAAGAAGCATTAGGATTCTCCAGAAAGCGTAACATCTTTTCAACATACAGTTTCATAAAACTTCCCATTCCAAGTAATATTACTCCCACAGGCATCAACCACCCGAAGATATAGAACATTTGTCATTTCAATAAGCAAATCACTCACCAAACACCGCTAAACAAACTTCTGTGACGCTTTACTATAGAATATGTTGACACTGAATTTCAACATCTTTTATCAGCAATATTACCTGTTCACCACGGACCATTGAGTCAAGATGCCCGGCATGTTCATATGCACAGCCCTGCAACAAATGAGCCAGAAGTTCAATAACGTTGCAATAAAACCAAGCCAGATATATGTTGAGACATAATACAAATCAGATGAACCTTCTTCCTTTTAGGTTTTCCTGACGTTTCGGCCATGTCATAAGGTAGCTGCCTCTCAAAATTACCACTGGATTCAACCTCTGTGCCCTTTTGAATTTCAGAGCCACCATTTAAACTATTTTGGTCATCCTGAAAAGAACTAGTGTCCCCACTTGAGGCATCTGTCTTTGAGGGCACAGGTAAATTTCCAACAGTGCCACGGCCAAAAGAGCTCATAACTCTCTGCCTGGAAGCAGTGCGCATGCGCTTCATTGGAACTGAACCAACATTGAGATTACGAGAGGGCCTTTTGCCCATCAATGCATTGGAGCCACCAGTGTAGTTAGTACCGAATGGTAAATCAGCCCCAATATCATATGACCTGGGAGAATGAAATTTCATCGAGTTCTTCTTTTTCTTGTGGTCTAACTTAAATGATCTGCTACGTTCAAGAGCTCCAGACAGATAATAGGTACTTGTTTCTTCTTCATCCTCGTCATAACCATTGTATTCTGTATATACGGTTGAAAATGAATATCAGTAAACAAATATCCAGTATGTGGAGCTCAATCAAATCTATTCAGCATACCTTTTGCAGGATCATAGGCTGATGTCTCAACTTCGTCCAGCAGACTACTTCCAGATTTCTGAGATGGAAAATGCTTTTAAGTATCTTCATAAACTTAAAATATACAACCAATTAAGGTTGTGACATGAAAGCTAATAGCATTTAATACTCTCACATACCTCACACCAGAGAAGATGAGATTCAATGGACCTTCGGTAAGCCTCCATTACACCAGATGGAACTGAATAAAACAAGCTTTCCTGCACATTAAGAAGCTCAGTTTGCAACGTTCTAGATCTCCAACACTTCAACTAAAATACTGCAGAAAATCCAACTGACTAGTTTCATACTTCTGTAAGCTGATCATCCCAAGATGTCTCCAATATGCCAGGCTCACACATATTGTCAGGTGTCAACGGTGCTGCTGCTTGAAGATGGGGACTAGAAGATTTGACAAACTTCAAAAGTCTGCGTGCATATTCTTTGACACCAGAAGCTGAACATTTTTTGCCAGAATCACACCTCAATTCATTTACTGTCTCCTGCATTTTAATACAGTACTACTTGGCTATATATCAAAACTGTGTCAAGCTTACTGTACGGTAAAACTTAAAATATGGTTCCACCACTTTAATGTGTAAGTTCTTCAACAAAACATGCAGATACATAAATATCCATATATATATATGTGTGTGTGTGTGTGTGTGTCTCCGTGTTAAATGAAAAGAAATGCTAACAACGATTATCGCCCAAAAAACCATAAGAAATAGATATGTGAGGCAGTCGTATACCTTATCAGTTTCCAAGCTTGTCTTCTCAAGCTCCACGGAACTCCAGAACTGCAAGACAGCACTAGCTAAGGTTGAAGCTAAGCTTTTAAGCTTTATCTGCTGAATTTGTTCCTCAAATTTCAACTGAGAGGTAAAAGCAGCTATATGGCAAATCTTCATGGCAGCAGTCATCTTCCAAAGACGTTCCTAGAATTCAGGAAGTAAAAGTGAGGTTAGACAAGAAGTAAAAGTCAGGTTAGACAGAAATGCAATACATTGACTTGGTGAAAAATGTTCCAGTAATAGAAAGGCTGACACCATTGGTAAAGGAATTAGCATACGCTCTTAAAAATAATCAGTATGAGAATCCATAAAACGCATAATTTTCATATAAGTAGATCAAATCAGATCTAAGAGCTGATCAACTAAAACAGACCTGCACAAAATCATTTGCCAGCCATGCCATTTCTTCAAGAACAAAGTCCCATTGAGATCGTATACGAACCTCCACTGGTATGGTACCAAAAGATAACTCGGCAATCCTCTTTCTCTTGTCCTGTTAGTGTAGTATGTCAGAAAAAGACTATGACCAAAAAAGTTAACTAGAACAAAGCTTGACAGGTTAGGATCACCAAGCCAAGTTGGAAGAGAGAACCTTTATAACCCGTGCCTCTTCAAGGATAGAGTCCTCCTTGAAAGTATCTAGCATTCTTGAGCGTCTGTCTAAACTATGATGTGCTGTAATGCCAGATCCTGACAATATGTTTTTGCTATTTATTGATGTACTGGTTTCTGCAGCTGCCTGGAACTTTCTAGGACACAAAGAGCTATCAGAAGTGTCAGCCAATCCACTTGTAGCTTTCATGCCGGTTTGCAGTATATCCAAATCATCTTGTTGTTTGCTCTCAGTCTCAGAACACTTCCTTTCATTACGCAGCTCAACTGTACTTCCATAATCTTGATTTCCGGCACTGAATGATTGTGTAAGGCACTGATGGCCAGAATCTTGGTCCCTAATAATGATGGTAGAATCACCAGCCACCTCCTCACTCTTTGCATTCGCTATTTCACCAACTGTAGGATTAAGTATCCCCTCTACTCTTGATGTACACTGCATATGGATTCTATTGAAGTCAGATTTGTCCACTCTATGGAGATCTATTTCAACATTATTAGCATGAGAGGACTCTAGATCTAAGACTTTTTCCCCTACAGTTGTGCTATCTTTTAAGTTTTCTTTCTCTCTTCTGGAATCTCTAAGGCCATTTACTTGGGAGGAGTTAGTGTCCTGGCTACCTCTCATTACAGCACTTAGAGGAACGGGTACTGTACTAGAAGTGACAGCATGTGCTCTGACCCCAGTAAGACCAGTCTCCCTAGAAGCCATATCTGCAGAACTTTCTTTATGCACAATATCTACTTTCTCTTTCACTGAACCGTTTTTTGTTATAACAGTGCTTTCTCGTACAACCAGTCCATCATCTGCCTTCAACAAGGTGCTTGCAACTGCATTTGTTGAAATGGTATTACCATTGGAAGTTGCAGTGCTTGGACAAGATACTGGAGATGCATGTCTATTCTTATGATTGCCTGCTTCGGAATCAGAACCCTTTACATCCATAGATTCTCTGCGAACTGAGAGCGACATGGCAAGACCACCACCACGACTCTGAACTAACTCCGTAGAACCTGACCGTCCTGGATCGCGATTTATCTTTGATCTGTTTCTACGAGCATATGGGCGAAAAATGGCAGAATCTTCTGTTTCCTTAGTATTCTGGAATTTTTTCATTTTGAAAGACCGGTCCGGTTCACAAGTTCTACTTCTCTTAATAAGATATTTTGAATTTCTTTCTCCTTCAGCTGACTTATTTTCATCATCAAACAGTAAAAGATTATCAGCTGTATTGGGCTCAAAAACTATGGAATCGCCAGGTTGACCACTAATTTCCACGGAATCCCCATGTACCGAGGCAATCCGGGGAAAACTATCCTTCAATTCACTGTGGTGAAAACACGAAAGAATCATGAGTTGATCCAGATAAATCTAACAAAAAAGGTTACAACTAACAAGGCAAATACCTCTTTAGATCTGCTTCCTTATCAGTGATTGATGTAGATTGATCGCTATGTGAATTTGCATTACCAAACCTGAAATCCAAGGGATTTCCACCCTAAAGTAGATAGAATAGCAAAGGCTTGTCAAAATCAGTTTCTCAAAAAGGAAACAGAAAAGCGGAATAAGCTTTCATACTTTCTCCAGAAACTCTAGTTCTCTCCTCCTTTCCTCACGGACATCATACTCCTGCCTGTTGATTTATCATTACTCAATAGAAACAATTAGCAAGTTAACAAAACATAAAACATTCAGAATGACGAGGAAATACAAAAGAAGGAAGAAAACAGCAATTCTGCAATATACATACCTTAGTTCTGCTTGAGCCTTCTCAATTTCTACACGACGCGGAGATAATCTAATAGCAATACCACCTCCACTATCAATAACTCCTCCCATGGAATCAACCTCAACATTTACTAGAAGATATCCTGAAACACACTTCCATTGAGTCACCACTTTGGCTTTCTCGTTTAATTCAAAATCCAATTAGAATACAAATCCCAATCCCAGAACTGTTTCAGTATTCATTCTAAACAACAATATTGTAGAAGATTCTCTAAACATGAACTATTTACCACAATGCTCTTCATAAATATTTTCATAGAAACTACAGATTATAAAGTCACAATAACAAATCAAGAGCTAGAAATGGAAATAGCAACAGTCAGATTCAGAAGCATTAGATGTTTAAGCCATAAGCTCAGTAGTAAACATAAATTACGAACCAAACTTGAAATGATCATCTAAGCTATGCAAAAATGACACATTTTGAAGAAGTACAGAGACGAATTTTGAACATTTCAATACAAATTTGCGAGAAGTATAAGAAGACCCAAAACCCCTAAAAGACTCAAACGTTAAGAAATCCTAAAATTCAAAGGAGCTTAAGCAAAGCTAAACGTTAGGGTTTTGAAAGAGTGAACCAAAGAGTACCTGAAATTGAACGTATTAAACGCAAACGCAGGAATTAGGGCACAGGAAAAAAAAATAGGGGCAATCAGAATCAAAATTTCTAGGGCTCCAACACAATTCTTCAAATCAAAGACAGAAACAACAATTTCTACGGGTTAAAGAGCTCTTTGTGAATTGGAATTCATGAATTTTTTTCAATCTGGTAAAATTGCAATTTCCTTAAAATTATATGATTCTCTGTCAGAAGAAATTTTATTTGTTGTCGTGGTTCCTTTTTTCGCTCCCTTAATGCAACTATACGACGACCTTCGCCTGCATCTCTGATTATTGGGCCTGGTCCTGTCCTGGGCCTTGGTGTGGACCTAAACACTAAGCTTTTGGACATTTTCTACACGTTTTTATTCGTGAGAACACATACGAAGTATCAACTAAGATTAAGGATGTTAAATTGGACAAAGTTGGTTTTTATTTACCTCTTGCTCCATTAATATTAATAAAAGTTTAAGCATTTATCGGAGTGTATTTGGGATTTTAAGAAAATAAAAAGTTTGTCAAGGAATTAGAATAAATATTTTTGATCACACAGAGTTGATAGTAGAATAGATATTTCGAATCACGCGGATGTCCTAGACGACTGCCTATATCGTCTACCTTCAAGACCGGTCTTGGATCCACCAGACTAGAACCCAGACAAATGGAGAGAGAAACGGAGCTTGCTAGAAACAGTTCTCAAGCTCAAGTGAGAACTCTGAGACCCCACCACGCCAAAGGCCAGAATCGGGAGAAAAACAACACTGGCAAGACCGGCAGCCCACCACGAATAAAAGGAGATACCAACCGTTAGATGAAGCTCAGAGTGAGGATTTCTGAGGCAATCCCCACCAAAACAAGTACGGTAGTGGCGCCTGCGAAAACATGTGATTTGTTGTTTGGTTTACCTACGGATGTTGTTATGAAATATACGCAGAGTTTGTTAGATGTTCGTAGAATCAGTGAAATGTTCATAGAATCTTTCATATATTTACAAAATTTACCAAATATATCATTAAAAACATTTTTAATAAATATTAATTTTTGAATTTTAATTATTTAAAAAACAAAGTAGGTTATTGTAGGCTAGCAAATCAGTGTTTTAAAATAATCTTGTATGTTGTAAGAAAAAAAATTCCTTCACAAATATATGGACATATCCGATATACCCTTGCATGTTTTCGTTAATCTAATTCTACTAAATCACAAGTAATTAAAAAAAAAACTGATACATTATTTAGTTGACATGTACTTTTTTTATGAGTTGTCAACACCACAATTTTTCTCAATTTGTTTTGTAAATAAATAAAAAATTTAACTGATTAAAATTTTTTATTATTTTTAATTTATTTCAAAAAACGGTTAACTTCCACTAACCACTAACTCCATATTTTTAGATAATTTTATTATTTTTAACAAAAAACTAATCACACTAACGTATTTTACTTTTAAAATTTTACATCTTATAAAAAAACTAATAATTGTGTCTCTCTACATCACCTTCTATCTATTATTTTTATTCATTTTATCTCTTTATACCCCAGTGTCACAAAAAACAATACAGATCCATGAATCTTTCATTGGCTCTAATACACAACAGATCCATTGGTATTTTTAAAAGTAAGTTTTTTTTTAAGTTTATGAAACAATATATATTTATATATAATCAATAAATTGCATCGTTTTTGAAAGAATACACATAATCATAATAATTTTTGTCTAATTATACTAAATTATACTAAATAGTAATAGTTATTATTACAATAATCTATATGTTTATTTTAATTTTTTTGTATTACTTTTAATAAATAGTAAATTTTATTTTTATTTTATTTTTAAATTAATTTTTTTATATTACTTTTTATTCACAAATCGAATATTTTTGTGCATAAGCACGGACTAAATACTAGTAGTATTAAAAAAGGATAAGTAAACACTTTGTCTCCCTCCACTCTTGTCTAATAGATTCCCAAGTAAATCACAAAAAGAGAAAGCGAATCAAAGAGACAAAACCAAGCATTAAAAATTTCAATCAATATGTAAAGAAAGTTATCATCTTTAACTTTTTCTGACGCGCAAAATTCTTCATTAGTCTCACTACAAAACACTGCATATAGTATTTCACTATTTTTTTGTTTCTTTATACACTGAGAAACGAAATGATTGCTTTATCTATAAAAATTGGAAATTTATTATTTCTTTTTGTCAGATTTGTATAAAGTAAAGTTGTCCAAGATATATTTATTTCATTACAGAGCTATTATCAATTTCTTGATTATAGTGCTATTAGAATTGAAGTTGTCGGAGAAGGCAAAGTATCCGATACTTCTTATATAAGTATATTGTTGGATCCGTTTTTACTCGGTGACTATTTTTTCTGTAAGAATTTTTTCGGGAAACGAGTCCTTTATGTTGCCGACGAAATTGGTTTTCATTTTCTCAGGAAAATTGTATGTTTTAAACCGATCTTTCTTTGTTATTTGAGTTTTAGACTCGAGAATTTTCATTTTTTAATTTTCCCGAGAAAATCTTGTGTTTTTTAGTGATTCAAATGGACGGTGGAGATAGGCTGAGAAGAGTGACTTTATTAGATCGGATGTTAATGGTGGAGAATGGCCGGAGCTCAGTGACTTTAGAAAATGTTATAATGGCAGACACAAGCAGTCTCCGGTCGCCTATTACATCTCCTTATCCGGCCAGAAACCACTCAAACAATAGTCTTCTCGACGTAATGAGAAGAGAGCGCCGTCGTAATAAAACCGCTTGGAAATCACTCCGAGATAAACTCCGACTCAAATGCACAGCCACTGGTTTGATCTCTTCATATCTTATCCCTTCACTGGATAATCCTATCCTTACATCGGATAATAACAATAGCAACCGTTTTAACCGCCTTGGATTCCTACTCTCCAACTCGGAGACAAACCAATCCAATGGTGAAGTCAGCAATGAAAGGAGCCTCAGGCTCAGGCTAGGCACGGTGTTAGCAGAGGAGAGGGCTTCATCGGTGGTGCAGCCACCAAGGATGTCTTTAATGGAGTTGTTGGAGGATAATGATGGTCAAATGTATGACGTCAGCGAGAGAGAAGAGGCGGAAGAAACTGAAGAAAGAGATGGCTGCTGCAATGGAGGTGAGACAATGGCTGCGGAGTTGGGGTGTTGCGTGTGTATGGTACGAAGCAAAGGAGCAGCTTTTATTCCCTGTGGACATACGTTTTGTAGATTGTGTTCAAGAGAGCTTTGGTTACAGAGAGGAAACTGTCCACTTTGTAACACTTGTATTTTACAAGTTCTTGATATTTTTTAACTTCTCTTCATTGTAATCTCTTTGGAAGTAAAAAAAGTTCATTATTTAGTTCTTTGTGAGTTTCAAAGCGAATCCAATCAATGAAGTTATGTTGCAAGAAGTGTATGGTATGTAAAATGACTTATCCGTTCTCTAGTTTCATTTCCCAATTTAACCTGTATATAATATAATTCGTACAAAAAAAAGTAGAGATTGCAGTATCTGTAGACTGTGTTTATATAGTTTGTTCCTTGGAAGAAGAGTCTCAAAACAAAGACATTGGCATTTAGTATTAGTATAGCCTATACGGTATAGGTGTTCGGTTTTGTCGGTTTAAACGGTTTGAATTTTTTTTTCTGTTTTTCGGTTTGTCTGGTTTTCAAAAATTAATTCCGAACAAATATAAGTTTGTTCGGTTCAGTTTATCGATAAAAAATACTTTCGTATTAAATCTGATTAATTTAAATAAACTGAACAAATTTGAAAATTTATGTTTAGGTTCTGCACAAAAAACATCACAAGACCTAACTTCAAGAACAACTCTTTTTGACCTAATCAATGATTCATCAAATCAAACACATAGAACAGAGCAAAGTGCTTTGATAGCATATTAGTTGTAGATAGAACTAAAGAAAAGATTGTTTGTTACAATGTAAACTGTTTAAATACAAGAGAGTCTCTACCTATTCAACTAGATTTAATCTAACCGAAACTAAAAATTTTACATACATTATTAATAATATCAAACAGAGTAGTCTAATTTTATTTCTGTAGCCTGATTAGTCCTATTAAAGGACAATTTCAAGATTGAGCTAAGAATCTTTGTGAAATTTTACAGATTGAGCTATGAACATGTGTTTGAACTGACTTAGTCAGTTCAAAAGGACATGACAGCTCCAAGAGAGAAGAGACTTGAAGAAAACTATAGCCTCTTGAGTTCTAGTGATTTTAACATCATTGTATAAACAGCACAATGATTGTAATCAGACAGTACCTTCAGAAACGAATATCTTCTCAAGAATCATCAATAGCATCCTTGATATTACTGTATCTTGCTTTCAAATTTGTTTTGCACTATCAAAAATCTTAATTCAATCATATTGATCATTACACAAAAAAAAAACAAAATTAAAGTTGGCTCGTACTGTAACTACTTCCTTTTAGTCTTCATAACTTTCATCTCCTGACATAACCGCAAAATCATCTCCCTCTCTTGTTTCCTGTAGACATTTCAATTACAAATTATATATATATATATATATATATATATACATATATAATATATACATATGTGGTTCTGGATCTGAGGACAAGAATGAAGACATACCTGTTTTTTATCCCAGTCCTTGAGCTTTGGGTTTGCTAACATGTAATTATCACGTAGAGGAGCCCAAGCAGGAGCATCGTCTTCATTGGAAGTTGAAGATTTTTGAGCCTACGACACCATTCAAGAGAATCTCATTAGTATACTTTTGATTTATATAACTTACAGGTAATATCTATCACTAATAAAAGAGATTTGTTCTTTTACAATACTAACTTACTTATACGTTCATCCAAAGGTGAAGGGTTTTAAAAACAATCAAGATAAAGTATATTCAGGAGAGGTAGTGAGAAAATGCTAAACCTTAATGTCTGTTCTCGACGTTTTCCCTAACTCAGAGAAGAACGCTTCTTTTCTTCGCTTCTTTAACACTGATGGATTATTCCAAAAACCAGATTAAGTCAAGAACAAGACAGTGGACATACAAAGATTCATATGCTAGAGATCAATAAAACAATCCTATACCTTTAGCATCTTTAGACCTTGAAGGATTCAAACCCTTCTGAGCATGCTGAGCCTTGTTTACCTAATTTCAAACACATAAAAGTTTCGATTTTCGAATCAAACGAATCACTATCCAAGAATAAAACACCTAGAAAAAGAAATAGAAACAAACTTACAGCATTAAATAGTTTGACCACTGTGATGATTCCAGAAGTTCATATATAAAAAAAAAAATAAGTCAGTACCATAAAAACACATTATAAGACTAATCAAATAATCTCAAAGAAAATAACAATACCTCCTTTAGTAGCAACACCAATTAGAATCTTTTCATGAGAATCCAAATAGTTTCCAGGCTTAACATGTCCTTTCTCAGCAACCTTACAAATTCAAACTCATTATCAAAAACTAAACAACACAACAATGGTGAAACTAATACACAAAACTAAAACAATCATACCAAATGTTTAGCTTTTCTAGCTTGACTTTTAGCTTTAAATTCAGCTTCTTCTTCAGCTAGCTGCTTTGCAATTAGAGGCTTACGTCCTGATAAAATTGGATCCTGTTCAACACCAAAATCAAACACTATTCAACATTTTTTTCCCAAATCGAAATTAGGGTTTTCAACAGTTTCTAGTTATAGAACTCACCAAAGCATCATCTTCTTTAGTCTTCTTCATTATAGCTTTAAATGCGATTTTAAAAGCATTACATCCTCCATCAGAAGCAAATTTTGTAATTCCAGATTGAACCGCTTCATCATTATCTGAGCCTTCTTCTTCATCATCATCATCTTCATCTTCTTCAATTTCATCGTAATTTGGTCCCATGTTAGCATCGGAGAAGATCTTCTCACGAATTGTTACTTCTGGTTGTTTCTTCTCTTCATCTTCTTCTTCGTCATCATCGGAGTTGTAATCTCGTGCTCTCTTCTGAAATAGTTTTTGGTTCTTCATTGTAACCTTAAACCTAGCTGAGGAAGGAGGTACTGCTTTTGATTTTTTGTTTTTTGAAGCTTTTCCGACCCTTCGCTTTCTAGTTCCTCTGTCTGTCGTCGCAATTTGATGAGTTTCTCCGGTCGACATTGTTTAGTCGGCGACGCTTTGGTTTTCACGGCGGCGAGATTTTGGGATAGAAGAAGTGAGAGATAGGGTTTTCTTTTGGGAGTTTGATTTCGGTTTAAATACTTGGATAAGGATGGAGTTTAAAATTTGGGTTAGGGTCACATTATTTCATTTAAAACATATATAGAGGAGGGTATGCAAATTGCAAGATATTTATTATTTAATTTTGTATTTTAATAACTTTGCTTTTATTTTAAAATGTAATGAAATTATGTATTATTTAATTATATATTTAAAAAGTATAATAAACTATATTATTATTTGATTAAATATTTGTTTGTTTATTTTAATCAAATAGATAGTTTTTAATGTTTATTGAGTTTTTAAGTTGGATCGATCGAGTTAGTAGGCTTAATTTTAGGGGGTGTTATTGGATTAGGATTTAAAATGATTGTATTATATTTTAGTTTAAGAAGTATTTCAAAATACTACCTAAAATGATGGTATTTTAATTACTCATGTTTTAGAAAAAGAATACAAAAAAATACATTGAAATCCAAATGTAAATAACTTAAATCAATATTGAATAACACCTGATTTTAATGTATTTTGAAATCAGTAATCAAATGTTTAATCCAATAACAATGTATTTTATTGTACTTTTCTAAATACATAATTGAATAACACATAATTTGATTGTATTTTAAAAATACAATAAAATCTATTAAAATACAAAATTGAATAACCCCACCTAAAATATAATTTGTCTACTCAAATTTAAATCTTAAAAATATTGAAACTCTTTATTGTAATAATTTTGTGGTCACTTGTGCGAGAGGAAGAAAATTCATAAAAAAAGTAAATAAATGAGAAAATAAAACATATTACTAACGAAATATCAAACAATTCCTTATCCTATTATATTTTATAGAGATGCTAGCATGATCTATTTATAGTCGAAAACAGATCTCAAATCAAAATTTTGGTCGGCATGTTATGGTCACTCTACCGGACTATCCTAGATCAGTTCAGATTTCTGCTAACATCGGTCATGCACTCATATCGTATAGTCGTATGGTACTCAAATGCACATTCTGAACAAGCTCTTGTATCACTCACAAGAACCAACAAATCATGCACTTAGTAACACATTTTACACCGCATACACATCACCCAGTCAGGTAAAACACCCATACCCGACCAGTGTAACACTCGGCCATTTGCTCTTACAGACCTTTCATCCGATCATTCTTCATAATTCATCCGACCATTCTCTTTTAGAACTTCACCCGATCATTCCCTAAATTCACCCAGCTGGTCCTTATGGAGAGCCATCCGACCGGTCACAATGCCTCTGAATGTGCAAGCTGAGTTCGACGCCTCCGACACATGATATACTTTTTTTTCTCATTTAAATAAAACGGATATAATTGTAATTTACTCAGAAGTCCTCTCTGATGGCTTTCCTCAAAATTTCAGTTTCTATTGATTTTTAACCAATGTTTACAAATTTCAAACAAAATAACACAAATCTTTTAGTTATTCTTAATCCAAGGAGAGAATCATATGGTAAATCTTCCATTTTTGTTTGATGTGTTTTGTATACATTTTAATCTATCTCTTCTTCTCCACTATTTGTTCTTCTTAATTCGAGAAGAGGATCTTGTTTTCTCTAATTGATGAAACTAAAATCTAACTTGGAAACATACTCATAATCTATGTACACATATCCAGCTCGAAGTCTCTAACCAAAACCATTAAACCCATATTCGATAGAGGTAAATGAAATAATTAAAACTAAGTTGGTTAATTTGGTTTTGTTCAGATTCTGATAACCGAACCGAAAACAAAATCTCAAAAAAACAAACAGCGATCAGTTTATTTAACAGAAATGATCTACGTTCAGTTTGATTGATTTCAGTTTGGTTTTCGGAAAACGAATTAAACTAACCCGAACACCCAGTTCAGATTTTCATAATTTCGTTAGGTATGGTATGTCGATGAGATCAGTTACATAATATTTTTCTTTTATTTTTAATGTATGCTTTTTATTAAACTCTTTTTATTAATAAAATTAAGAATACATATCTTTAGATAAATAGGATAGTAGATATCAAATAAGGATTTAAACATAACAACAGCAATAATGACCATATTCTGGACAAATTCCTAATTTGCCAAACTTTGTTAAACATCTTTTTATGCAATCCTGTATGCCTCTAGTACAATACCCATACACACGACAAGTATCTTTAGCTTCACCTATATAACACATAATAGCTTCACATATTAAAAAATCTCAAATATTTTAAAAAAATTTGGATAAGAAATAAGATTATAATGACCATACAAAATTAAACAAATAAACATTTTACCTGAAACCATTGGAAGAACAATGAAAGCAAAGACCATCAATAAAGGTAATAGAAGGGATACAAAAGTTGACATGAGATAATACAATCTGAATATCCTTCATAGAAAACAAAACATATTAATTGAAAAATATAATATAAAATCTTGTATAATGTGGAGATCTATAAGAAAAAAACTTAGTATCAATCTAACAAGTGTTTTTGTGTAGTAAAGGATATTTCTAGGAATCAAAGACTTATTGTGGTTGGATAAAAAGAATAGTGTATTCTTCATAGAGAACTTCTAACATCTCTAAGAAATTAAATATATATTTTTTATTTGAAACTTGTTTTACCTTTTTTTTTTCTTCTATGTTGTTGTTATAAAGAATTGGTTGTGTTGATAATGTGTTTATCAATATATATATACACATATGTATATATACATATACATATATAATCATATCTACATACTTATCTTCTATATTATTATTATCTAATGAAAGGAGTTTTCCATAATAAAAGTTTGACTGCAATTTTTGGTCAATTGGAAAATTATTAATATAATACCACTTTTAGATTTAGTTACTTATTGGGCAAAAAAAATATTTGTATTATATTGATTATTTTACATCACCAAAACACCCTTTAAACCATGTTATAAATTTACTTGAATGCCACTACTAAAAAATATCATATCAACTTTTTATTTTTTTAAACAAAGAATTATAATATTTACTATTTTACTACAGTAGAGAGATAAATTTGGGGCTCAATGTGATGAAAATTTTTGGTATGACAAATATTTTTCAAACGCAGATTTAAATATGATAGTGGTGGCAAATTTTATTCTTTGTCATCGATTTTTAAATTGAAGATTTTGTAAGGGTTGAGATGGTGGCGACAGCTTTTTAATGTTTTTCAAGTTACAATAGAATTTTTACTTAGTCATAGGCGATTTGTGTAATGTGAATCTGATTACAAAAAATTAATTGCCATTAGTCCTGAGAATTGGGTAGACTGATTGTTTTGAGTTATTTTGTGTTGTTAATTCTACACTCCAATAGAATAATTACAATATTTTGGATCGGATTCGGATATAACTCCATCTGGTTTGGATAGGTTTGAATATTAAATTTAAAAACCGACAAAAACCTAAATTTATGGCTACTCACTCAGAATGAGTTTTAATATCCAAAACCTGAATTTTGAATTTTTCACCTCAAAACCAAAATTTTGCATGCGGTTCCAGTTTGTGTTTTTTGAATTTTCAGTTTGTGTTTTTTGTCGATCGATTGCCGCAACCGAAGATTTACATAGTATAGTGGTGGCAGATTTTATATTTTGTCGTAGATTTTCCATATTGAAGATTTTTGTAAGGTTCGAGATAGTGGCATTTGTTCAAGTTACAACAGATTAGCCCTGAACATTTGGATAAACAGATTGGATTCAGGTTATTTTGGGTTGGTGATCCTACACTACAATAAATAATTTTAATATTTTGGAGAGTTCGGGTATAACTCCATCGGGTTTGGTTGGGTTCGGATGTTGAATCTAGACACTAACAAAAACCTAAAGTTTATGGCTATCCATTCATAACAGGTTTTTACACTTGGAAACCTAAAATTTGGACCCAAAAAAACAAATTTTGCATCCAAAAATTAGCGCCCTAAACCTGACAATATCACCCAACTAGCATACGATTACCCATAAATTCTAAATACACTCGAAAGCCACTACTATTTTTCTTCATCTTCTACCTAAAATGTTCTCCTACACCACGCAAAACTAAAGATATCCAATTAATCTAAGGTTAAACCGTGGGGTGGTCGTGTCACAACTAGTCTAATCTGTTTATTTTAAACAACTACAAATTTAGATTTTGTTATGCATGGGTGGCGCTTATTAAAAACTATATTAGACTACATTCCTCCTTTTAAAACATATAAAGCTAAATTCGCTTTCCAGGTTTTTTTGTCAAGGAATCCTCAGTTTGTAAATTAAAACATATAAAACTATAGAAATCAATAAAAGAAAAGCATCAAGACAAAATGAAGGTCTGGATGATATGTTTGATGGTAATAACCATATTCGTAATAATAGAGCCAGCGAATGCTGCCGGTAGTAAAAATTTACATCCAGGAGTGCTTGATCCATGTTTGGGTCCTAATCCTCCACCAGGATGCCATCCCCCGGAATCTGAAGGAAAACCTATGGGGCAAGCTAATGAGCATAGTCGTGGTTGCACCAAAACTCACAGGTGCGACCGCGATGCTTAATCTTGATTATCGATTTGAGAAAGATAATCATGCATGGATAAAATAAATTAATAATTTCTTTCAAGTTTTCTGGTATAGATGATAAAATATATATCTGAGTAAGCGTTTCAAATCAAAGATCTTGTAAGAAACCTATTTTTTTCTTATTTGCAACCAGTGGCGGAGGACCCATACTATTTTAAGATTTAGTGTATTTTTATTTAAAAATTTATAATAATATTTATTTATTTGATATATTGACCCCCATAAAATAAGTTTTTTATATTTTGACCCCATGAATTAAATATCTAGTTCCGCCACTGTTTGTAACAATGATTCAGTATATAAAACAAGGTCTGTTTGTATCAAGAATTCAATATAGATACGCCTTAGTTTTGACCCAAGAAAACACACTCTTTACTGAAGGTGATCTATTTCTAGTTTTTGTTAATGAAAGCAAATTTATCTCTAAACTTGTATAGGAAGGCTATGTAAGTTTTTGTATTAGTTGGAAGAAATTTAAGTTTATAAAGTATATTTATATTCATGTAGTTGAGTATGTGTATTTTCAGCCCTTTATCTCTATTTATTGTATTAGAAATTTCTAATGGCAGGTAGTTTCATTTACTAGACAGCTTTCTTGTAGTGCGATATGATTGTGTATTCTGTCCTGAGAATTTCACACCTTTTAAATGAATGATAGGAAGTGTGACCAAAAAAAAAAAGCTAAACATATTGTAACGTCCCTGCAGTCAGGCAGCCTGGCGGGCGGAGTGGCTTTAGAACCGAAAAAGTCGGAAATTCCAAAGTCCGGTTTAGGATTCTTGATCGCCTGGTTTAGTTGTACCATACGGTTATCCGGTTTAATATAGTAGATTAAACGATCCTGGCCATGTCGGCTGATTTACAACACTAGACCAAATGGACCGAATCGTACCACAAGACCGACCAATCTGCAAGTTTGAGAAAAAACCAAAGTTGTGGTCCGAGCCAGCTTCCCCAGCCCATCTGGGATAGTCCCCAGACATGGCTCGTCCGGCCTTNTCTAGGTAATCGTTACTCATGTCCCGAATCTGTCCTTAATTGATCTCATCCCGACAATCGATTGATTTGTGATTTGCACGACTACGAATGTTACACCTGTGGTAAGAATTACATACTGTATAATCGATTGATTTTTTTTAAAGTTGGTCGGGGTGTTTCAGTAATTCACCTACCAATCCTAGAAACGTATATAACCATCATTTAAGATACACAAATATAAATAGATGAGAGATCTTTGCCCTGAAAATAAAACACTCCACCAGTAATTTAGAATGAATAAGATGGAGAATACTACAATCTTTTGTCTTGTCTCAGTATTTTTCTTGATCATTATTTTTAATACTTGTGTTCATGGAGTTAGAGGAATCAACCAAAACACAGTACAATTTGAGGAGAACTACGTCATTACATGGGGACAAAAAAATATCTTGAAACTTAACCAAGGCAATGAAATTCAACTCTCCATGGATCGTACTTCAGGTTCACTGAGTTTTTATTTCATTTTAGTGACAATCTTGTTTTGTTTATTGATGATTTCTCCATATATACAAAACAGGTTCTGGTTTTGAATCTATAAACCATTACCAATCAGGATTTTACCAAATGAAAATTAAAGTGCCTTCAAACGATACTGCAGGCGTTGTCACTGCTTTCTATGTATGCTAGTATTTAGTTCATACGTCACAACAAGTTTATTTTTCAATTATATGAATTTGGGTTATGGTTACAGTTGACTTCGAAGGGAAACAAACAAGATGAACTTGATTTTGAATTCATGGGGAACAGATTAGGTAAACCAGTAACATTACAAACAAATGTGTTTACTGAAGGTAAAGGAAATAGAGAACAGAGGTTAGTTCTTTGGTTTGATCCTTCCAAAGATTTCCACACTTATGAAATTCTCTGGAACCCTTCTCAAATTGTGTAAGTTCTTTCTCCTTTTATCCATTACACTCATTTCTTTTATATGATAAAAACTCTATAAATTAATATTATCGATACTATAATTTTATATTAATTTATAAATATACTAGAATTATGCTCTTATTTTACATTATATATTAAAATAATATTATAATATATTAATTTGTAATAATTATTAAAAAATTTAGTTTTAAAATATTAATTTACAATAATATACGAAAATGAAACTTATTTATAAAAATAATTTTATAAATAGAGGAAAAAATAGAGAAAGATATAAAGAAGTTTTAGGAGTTAGAGTTTAAAAGAGATAAAGAAAAACGTTGATATTTTTATATGAATTAAATTATTAAAAATATTAAATTATATAATTTATAATTAAAATTAGATGAGAATGACAATTAACATTTTGTTGCTGTGTTAAAAGAAGAAAATATCAGTTATTTGGAAAGATTACTTGTGATTTAGTAAATATAGATTAGTTGGTATAAAATTAATTTGTAATCAACTATATAAATATTAATTTACAAAATTTATACGTTTTTGTTAGACAGAATCATTATTAAATTCAAAAATCTAGAAAATAATATTTATTCATTTAATGTTATATCTAAGAATATTTACAAAATACCATAATTATTTAACAATAGGTTTTACATAGACAAAATCCCAATAAGAGTGTTCAAGAACATCAAAAGAAATGGCATGAGCTACCCAACAAAGCCTATGCAAGTAGTGGTTAGCTTATGGAACGGTGAAGCCTGGGCCACAGATGGTGGTAAAGAAAAAATTAATTGGGCTGCTGGGCCTTTTAAAGCCAATTTTCAAGGCTTTAATAACTCTGGTTGCTTCGGGAATGATTGTGATTCTTTAGTGTATTGGTGGAATACTAGGAGTTATAGAAAGCTAAGCGACTTAGACCAGAAAGCTTACAGAAATGTAAGAGCAAAATACATGAAGTACGATTATTGTTCTGATCGGAGTAAATGGCATGTTCCTCCAAGTGAATGTAAATATAACCAATGATGGATATATAAATCATTTTTATGATTCATAAATTGAAACACGGAATAATAAGTTTAACTTTTAAATATTTTATAATATTGATAAAAATCGTTATGTTCTTTTCACCGAAGGCGATAAAATCCCATGGTCAAACCCGTCTCTGGCCCATGGCAGTCTGGGCA
>KE156564.1:39646-59031 GCA_000411055.1 Leavenworthia alabamica
TATTGAAGTAAAAAAGCCCCATTTTTCCAAAAAAAAAATTCTTTTAAATTTTTTTAAATTTGTTGTTATTGCCAAAGGTCCCACAAAAATTTAAGACGGTTCTGACGACTCTGACAAGAGACCTTCCTCTGATCCCACAAATACAGAGGCATGAGGTCTTAAAGCCTTTTGTCACCAAAGAACACACCACCTTGCACACAAATCTCCATAACTCATTAGCCTAATTCACCGCTGACCATCCTCTTTCTTTTTAACCCTCCTTGCAAACCCTAACTTAACTAAAATTAAACATTTTAAGAGATCGTTATCCTCACCTAACTAGATAGCGCCGACAAAATGTTGAAAAGGCAATAAAAACAAACCTGATCTTGATCTTGACACCCGCGTTTCAAAGTACCAAGACGCTGCCGCTTCTATTCCAACACCACCTAGTAACCAGACGGCGCTTCTGTCCTTGAGAGATGTAGATCTGAAAAGCATCACCAAACCTCCACGTGTGCAATAGTTTCTGATCAACTTCAAGGTGCGACTGCCACACAACAACACCAACAGAGAAGATAAACAAGACTTGCCGAACAAGAGACTCTGTCTTTCAGCAGTGAACAAGGATGTCTTCTATAACACTATGCCATCGAACAATGGAAAGCAGTGTATCTTATATGCTGTCACAAGGAAGCAAAAGATGAATGGGGTAGTAAAACTCAACTCTGGGGGAAAGCTGATCGCTTCTGTCATCACTTTGACCAAGAGAAGATTGTTGGTGATAGTATAGAGTACAAGGCTTGACACGAGAAAAGTAAACCTAAGCCATTTCACAAGGTAAGAGCTCTCATCACTCCACTCCAGAACTCAAAGAAAAAGCTTTTGTTATCATTTTTGTGTGTCATTTCGTGTGCACATGTAAAAAAAATAATGAATGCAAATTTGTGGGATTGCAGCTGATTGAGATGGTATACCAATGTCGGTTTGTTGTTGTTTCATTTTGAGTCGGTCGGAGAACCTAGAATGAGTCTAGATAATATTGAGAATTGTTTGGAATATGAACTTGTGTTATAAATATTTGGTTTAATATTTATATCTGAGCTGTGGAGTATTAATTGCACTTAGTAAACTATTAAGTTAAAGAATTAATCCGGTATTTAGAACCGATAAGTATGGATTATCGGTTAATTGAGATTCTTTTTAAAAATTAGTGGTTTAGAGATTAAATAACCAGGTTGGAGTGTTTCAAACATTATCCCTAAGAAATATTCTTATAAGGCCTCTTAAGTATATAAAAATTAATGAAACAACTCAACCCAGTTCTCTAAACTCTAAACCGTTAATTTTTTTAAAAAATTAGCGATTAACAAATAATTTCATGCTTATTGTTTTTAAACCGAATTTTCAATTAACTAAATAAACAATTTAACTAACTAGTAATTAAATTAAACTCAAATTCTCACAATAATTGAGAATCTCACGTTACTATAAAATTAGGTTATAGCTACGAAAATTTCTGTGCATATAGCTCAGCTTTTGTGGTTATACGAAACCACAATTTAGTCGTAATTTTAGCATCATAACTTAATTGTCTTAGTCGTGACTAGTCATGGCTCAATTATTGTTGTGGCTATATAATTGTTTTACTAGTGATACAACTTATGAGAACTTTTAAATTTGAAGATAATAATAATAAAAATCGTTAAAATTTTATATTTAAAATATTATATAATAATATTTAATGTTAAATGCATTTTCCAAAATAAATGTATAAACAACATACCATGTATGATAGTAATTTTATTTTGAGTCTTGATCGTTATCTTCTCAAACCTTTTAATTAACATTATTTTATGTCATTTAATTATCATTGCACTTATTTCGTTATAAAACAAGAATATTAAAAAGGTCAATTCTCAAAAATACCATCAAATTAACTTTAATTTCTATAAATATCATTAAAATTAATTTAAAACAAAATTACCATTTAATATTTTATTTGAATTAAAAATTAGATTATATTTTTTAGAAATTACACAAAAGTCAAACAATAAATACTAAACCCAACTACTAAATACTCAACCCAAATAATAAAAAAGTAAATCAAACCATTAAATACTCAACCCTAACATTAAATTAAAAATATGATTTTAATAAAAAATGATATTAATGTCTAATTAAAGAAAATAATGTAATTTTGTACTATAAACTATAAATAGTGGTATTAGAAAGAATTACTCTATTAAAAATGGTTATAAAAATATTATTCAATAAATATCTTTATTGATAGAGATTTCATTTGGATATTACAATGGTATGAAAAACTATGATAAGATACAACAACATTGCAACGAATAACCACGGCCAGGAACACATAAAGCAGTGTTAAAGGGTGGTTTGTTAGCTCCACACTGATCATTGCAATCTTCTCTTTTGTGACATGATCCTTTGAAATGACATGTTGACCAATCATCCATAATACCTGTTTAATTTATCATAACATGAAATTGTTTGTGTTAAATTATTATCATAATATATAAAACAGAGAAGACAGTTGCATATTTATGCATATTTTCAACAACATTCACAATACATTTGTTATATCCTTGAATTCTCATAATATTACAGTTTTTAAGACAATAAACACCTAAATTACAATTTATATGCATATGTAAGAAAACATCAAACAATAAAATACTTACGAGCGGATTGAATATCAACAATAAAATAAACACTGATGAGAAGAACAAGAATATGAAGTTTTGATAATGTCATTTTCTGATAATTTTTTTTTTAATATTGATTAGCTTATTTATAATCACTTCATGAGTATAATAAGAACTATAATTGTTTTGTTGTTGTTTTTTGGGTCAACTAAAAAATATTGTACCTTTTTTATAAAAATAAAATATTATCTGTTTTGTTAAAATAAAATATAATACCATTTATAATTTAAATGAATATTAGCTTTTAAGGTGGCAGTATTGAATTAATGAATGTAATAGAATTTAATAAAATATTGATTTTTTGTGTTATTGAACTATCTATCTATATTAATAAAAAGTTGATGAGGTTCTCTATTCTTATAAAAACACCCCATCATTCATCTATTCTAATTTTGTGACATCATCATCATTTATTCATTCTAATTCTTAAAGTTTAATACACTTATTTTTCATAATTATTTTTGAAAAATCTACTAATTTACTAAATTATTCTCTTCTAAATTAATCATTAAAAGTAAAAAAGTATAAAAAGTTTATATGCAAAAAATATAATGAAAATATAAACTGATTTATTAACAAATACTCTCTCCATTTCACAAAGAATTTTATTTTCTAAAAATCTATTTTACATTTTCAATAATATATACTAATTAGTTATAAATTACTTAGATATAAGAAATGTATAAATAATTAAAAGTAAAGAAGTAGAAAAAGTTTATATGCAAAAAATATAAACTGATTTATTAACAAAATTCTCTCTCCATTTTACAAAGAAGTTGAAGAGAATTCTCTTCTCCTTGTGCCACATCATCTTTTCTCTATTCTAATATGGTCATATCTTTGAAATATTTTGTGAGCAGGTTCGACATATCTAGGGATTTATTTTCAACGGTGGGATTTTAAATTAGACGGTTATATTTCGTTTCGTGACTTCATCTTTGAAGATGATAGTTTCTATAAGTTTTGAGACTATTTTAGTTTTGGTAGAAATTAGTTTTTGTGATCTCAAAAAAGTCTATGCGATTCATTGGAATTATATTTTTATTTAACACTACTAAGTGTGCCTATAATAAATTTTAGTATAATTTTGGTAACTTTTCGGACTAGGAGTATTTTGGTCATTTTGCGGACAAGGAACATTTTTGTCATTTCATACATTCTCTAAGATTAAGGTACGTGCATGACTATGATTTTGACGAGTTTAGTTAACTGCTTGATTATAATTAACTATAATGTCTCTCTGATTGAGTTTGAGTTTTTTTGTGATTGAGTTTGAGTCTTATATGATTGAGTTTGAGTTTCGGTGAAATTTGAGAATTGAGTTAAATCGAAATCTGTTTAAATTGAGTAAAGATTTGAAAAAAAGAGTAAATAATTTTTTTTAGTAATTAACTATAAATTGAGAAAAACAAGATTAAAAACTAGTCAGTGAAGGCAGAATTGTACGAGGGATGACTATTGAATTATAATTATAATTATAATTGTTGTCGTTTTTTCTCTTATAAATTAATCAAAACTGTGGATCAATAAAAGGACACCCAAACATGGAGACATAGTTATGGGTTTTATTAGGCTAAAGAAGCTTAAACCCGGCCCGTTAAACCAGAAAAACAAAAAATAAAATGAGAGAAAACGAATAAAAACTTCAACGCTTCTTCAGTTCTCAGCTCTCCTGTGTTGCATTAAATCTGCAGAAACCCTAATTTTTGTGTGACTGATTCTTCATTTCCGCCATGGAAGAAGTGTGCGAAGGTAAAGAATTCTCATTCCCACAGCAAGAAGAGATCATCCTCTCACTCTGGACTCGAATCGATGCTTTCAAAACACAGCTGAAACGCACTGAGAATTCACCGGAGTACATCTTCTATGATGGACCTCCATTCGCCACTGGACTTCCTCACTATGGTCACATCCTCGCCGGTACAATCAAAGACATCGTGACTCGGTACCAAACCATGACCGGTCACCACGTCACTCGTCGATTCGGTTGGGATTGTCATGGTTTACCAGTTGAAAATGAGATTGATCGAAAATTGAATATAAAGAGAAGAGATGAAGTAATTCAAATGGGAATTGATAAGTATAATGAAGAGTGTAGAAGTATTGTAACGAGATACGTTAGTGAGTGGGAGAGGGTTATTACTAGGACTGGTCGTTGGATTGATTTTAGTAATGATTATAAGACTATGGATATGCCTTTCATGGAAAGTGTTTGGTGGGTTTTTGCTCAGCTTTTTGAGAAGAATCTTGTTTACAGAGGCTTCAAGGTTTGTTGTTTCTTGCATTTCTGTAAGTTTTGAGATTTGGTGAATTGGTTTTGATGTTTGTGATTTTGGTTTGGTTTTATAGGTTATGCCATATAGTACTGGCTGTAAGACACCTTTGTCTAATTTTGAAGCTGGTCAGAATTATAAGGTATTGTGTTGTTCAGCTGTTTGGTAATGTTACGTTGTATATTAGATCTGATATTGGTAAAATGGTGTGTACAGGAAGTTCCTGATCCCGAAATCATGGTGACTTTCCCGGTTATTGGAGATAATGATAATGCGGGTTTTGTGGCTTGGACTACTACTCCGTGGACTTTGCCAAGCAATCTTGCTTTGTGTGTCAATGCTAAGTTTGTTTATTTGAAGGTTCGTAATAAGAATACTGGCAAGGTCTATGTGGTTGCTGAATCGCGATTGTCATCGCTTCCTGCTGATAAGCCCAAGACTAAGTCGAGCAATGGACCTGTTGGTGGTGATATGAAGAAAGCAAATCCTAAAGGAAAAGGTGGTAAACCTGAAAGTGCAGCTGATTCTTTTGATGTTTTGGAAAAATTTAGTGGAGCTTCTCTGGCTGGGAAGAAGTATGAACCTCTTTTTGAATACTTTAGCGATTTCTCAAGTGAGGCCTTTCGAGTAGTAGCAGATGATTATGTCACTGATGACAGTGGTACTGGTATTGTCCACTGTGCTCCTGCCTTTGGTGAAGATGATTATCGCGTTTGTCTTGAGAACAAGATAATTAAAAAAGTTAGATTTGACTACATTCTCCTTAACGTCTGATATGGGCTAGTTGTTCAGATCTATAGTATATTTTTGTTTTTCTTGATTTCAGTTTCTGATCAAACTACTAGAAAATATCATGTAATCTCGTTCAGTTGGGGTTTAGTTGATCTTGTATTTGTGTTGGTAATTCGTGGGGATTTCGTAGGGAATTTAAGCGATTACACTGTATGTGTTTAGGATGAGATGTTCCGTTGTTGTTTCTCTCTCTCTTCAAGAACCCATGCTTGTCAAATTTACTAACCTTACTTCATCTCATTTTGTTAAACGTTGTCCTATTTGGTGATCCTATTTTTCAGGGAGAGAATCTGGTTGTGGCTGTTGATGACGATGGTTGTTTTACTGAGAGAATTACCCACTTCAGTGGCCGTTATGTCAAAGATGCAGACAAGGATATAATTGAAGCCGTGAAGGTGATTACATATGCCAAATGTTTGTAATTTGCCTCGATGAGTCATTTAAGAGCATAATGATTTGTCATGTCTCTTGGAGAATAATCTTGGACCACTGACTGTTCTATTGTAGATGCTTTTTTTGTTTAAATATATATATTTTATTTAATTTCAGGCAAAAGGCAGGCTTGTTAAAACGGGGAGCTTCACTCACTCATATCCATTTTGCTGGCGATCAGACACCCCTCTCATATATAGAGCAGTTCCAAGTTGGTGAGTTTGATTCTATGTTCCTAGTTGTTATGTCATTTAGTGCTAGCTTCGGTGAGCCATTTTGTGCTAAATTTGGCTAAAAAGATGTGGGCTTTCATCCTGTCCTTTTCGGTTGGTGTAAAATTTAATATGATTATATTTGGCTGCCTCTGTTCAGAGCTGTATATGTTATCTTTGTGTAGGTTTTGGCATTCATCATATTGTTTTGGATATTCAATTTTTCACGTTTTCACTTATTTAATCTAACTGAAGTAGCGTAAAGTAATTAATAAAGATGATATGTATCTTACCATTATGTAAGTTTCATGAGTGGTTAGGATTTTAAATTTTGTTCGTTTTTGACCTGTTAGGTTTGTGCGCGTGGAGCAGTTGAAAGAAAAATTGTTAGAAAACAATAAACAGACGTATTGGGTACCTGAGTATGTGAAGGTCAGTTATTTTGAGCATATTACAAGTTTAGTTCGTTTAGATATGAATGAATTTATTCTAAAACCTTATTCTTGATTAACCTGCAACTCAGGATAAGCGTTTTCATAATTGGCTTGAAAATGCAAGGGATTGGGCAGTCAGCCGAAGTCGATTTTGGGGTACGCCTCTTCCCATATGGATCAGCGATGATGGGGAGGAAGTTGTGGTCATGGATTCTGTTCAAAAGCTTGAAAAGCTCTCTGGTGTTAAGGTCTCTTCTTTTGTTGTTTGTTTTGTTTCTGTCTTTCTACTGCAACTAATTTTCATGCATAAATGAAAGATATGTTGTTTTTAAAAAATAAACAGAAATATATCATCAGGTAGCGCATTGATGCTTTAGGAAAAGCTACTGTCACGATCTTGTTTCCTCTATATGCAATTATCTTTGTGGTGAATATTTGTAGATATCTAGTTTTAAAATCCGACTGAATGTTTTCAGAAGTCTTGTTAATATGTTCTGTTTAAGATTATGACATCCAAAGGGGGCTTGTTCTTATCTACTTATTGTGCACTGCATTTTAGATGTCAGAAAGTTGGATACTCATTTGTTTTTCTAATGATTTATGTTGCAGGTATTTGATCTGCATCGTCACCATATTGATCAAATAACAATCCCATCTAGTCGTGGCCATGAGTTTGGTGTGCTCCGTCGTGTAGAAGACGTAAGATGGATCTAATACTTCTTTCATTTTATCACTTATCCTTATTGCCTGGAGTATTATCCATACTTATGCATATATCATGTTTTTTTCAGGTTTTTGATTGTTGGTTTGAGAGTGGGTCAATGCCTTATGCATATATCCATTATCCATTTGAAAACAAGGAGTTATTTGAGAAAAACTTTCCTGGTGATTTTGTGGCTGAAGGGCTTGATCAAACTCGTGGATGGTATGTCATTCCATATCTTTATTATGATGAGAAATATAAGCCATTATACTAGTTAAGCTTGGGCATTTAAAATTATTTAATAGCTATGGTGGTTACATGGTGAAAACAAATAAAGGCCTTTTTACCTTCTAGTATTGCATATCTTAACTGGTGTTTACCGTGTTGAGAGGTTTTCAACCAATATCGTTGCTAAGAACCCATATCATTTCAGTTCTCATATGCTTATCGAGAAAGGAATTATATATTGATATATTCATTTAATCTGTATAGACAAACTTTCTCTTTCTATATTTTTGGGGTTGTTTTGCCCCTTCACTGTATTGGATGATCTGGATCTTAACTATCCTCAATGATTGTACTTAATTAAGTAATGAGTCTAGGCTAAGAACCAATATTTTTTTCTGCTAAGTAGGCTGTTAAGGATATCTAAATTTGCTGTTGGTATCTACAGGTTTTATACTCTTATGGTGTTGTCTACTGCATTATTCGAGAAGCCAGCGTTTAAAAATCTGATTTGCAATGGTCTTGTTCTTGCTGAGGATGGCAAAAAGATGAGTAAGAAACTACAGAACTATCCACCACCTATGGATATCATAGATGAATATGGGGCGGTAAGTTGTAACTATAATATGCTCTAATATTTTTTAGCTTTTATTTTTATATTCTATAGCTACGAAGATCTTGGTAGCATTTATACATCATCACTTACTTTACCTGAACCGTGATAGGATGCTGTGCGATTGTACCTGATAAATTCTCCGGTTGTGCGTGCTGAGCCACTGCGCTTTAAAAAAGAAGGAGTACTTGGTATTGTGAGTTATCTTGATGGTTGATTTATGGATGCTTTGAGTAGATTTGATGTTTTTCTGATCTAATCTGATCCTATATTGGAATTCACTAGGTTAAAGATGTATTCCTTCCATGGTACAATGCATATCGGTTCCTTGTTCAGAATGCAAAGAGACTTGAGATTGAGGGTTGTGGAACCTTTGTTCCTATTGATCTGGCAAGTTTACACTCATCAAACGTTCTTGATCAGTGGATTCACTCAGCTACACAGAGTCTTGTCCATTTTGTATGTGAAGAGATGGATGCATATAGGCTTTACACCGTAAGCATTTTACATGTCATTTTAAGCATGATTTGGTATTTAGAAAACAAATTATCATTTTCTCGTGCTACTTATAACATCTTTCTTAACCTTTTCCAGGTGGTTCCTTATCTCTTGAAGTTCCTCGACAATCTCACTAACATATATGTTAGGTTCAACCGCAAGAGGCTAAAAGGTCGTACAGGAGAAGATGATTGTCGCATTGCTCTTTCAACTCTATACAATGTATAGTAAATAGTTCTGGGAATACTTTTGTTTTACATGGTATCCGTCATTTGTAATAGCTAATAATTGTGTCTGGAGTTTCAGGTACTCCTTACTTCTTGCAAAGTGATGACCCCCTTTACACCGTTCTTTACTGAGACTTTATACCAGAATCTGCGGAAAGTGTCTGAAGGTTCTGAGGAAAGCATTCATTACTGCTCTTTTCCACAACCAGAAGGAACGGTAATACTCAAACCCATGTCTACAACTTTTCAGAGTTTTTGCTTATTTATATGGTATTGACGTGTTTAAATAGAGAGGGGAGAGGATTGAGCAAAGTGTTACAAGGATGATGACAATCATTGATCTAGCTCGGAACATTCGTGAGCGTAACAAACTACCCTTGAAAACTCCTCTTAAGTGAGTCTTGTTGTACTTTATCATTTTTCAGTTTCTGCTTTGTTAGCCTAAAACATGAAAAAGTTTCATACATGCGTATCCATGTTTTATCAGGGAAATGATTGTAGTCCATCCAGATGCAGAATTCTTGAATGACATAACTGGAAAACTAAGAGAGGTATGTGGTGGTGTTACAGTTTATCCCGTGGAAAGTTTTAATTATTATATATGCGTATATGTATAAGAATTTTCTTGAGGTTGTCATTGAGGATTCCATGAAATCAGCAAGTCACTATGTGGAAGAAAATTCTAAAGGCTCCACGAGTCCTGACTGCATGCTAGGCTTTTTACATCAACTATTTTACTAATTACTTCTTTACATTAAAGGAATCGATACCTTGGATTTATCCAGTTTGATTTTTGCAATTGCAGTATGTCCTGGAAGAACTTAATGTAAAATCTCTTCTACCATGCGATGATACTCTGAAGTATGCATCTCTAAAAGCAGAACCGGATTTCAGGTTGGTCTAGTTTTCTTTTTCTTTCTGCCGTTGAGCTCAATGTGCTTAAGCAATTTTGCTTGTTCATTCATGCAGTGTATTGGGAAAGCGACTTGGAAAGTCGATGGGGCTTGTTGCAAGCGAAGTTAAGAAAATGTCTCAGGAAGATATCTTAAAATTTGAGGAGGCTGGGGAAGTTACCATTGGTGGACACTCGCTAAAGCTAACAGATATCAAGGTCTCTCATGCTATAGGGTTTTCTTATGTAGAATATGTTCTTAATAGCTAAATTCTGACGCATTTCTTTCACGTATATACAGATCGTTAGGGTTTTCCAACGCCCAGACGGTTTGAAAGATAATGAGATTGATGCAGCTGGAGATGGTATAAATCTTAAATAATAACCTGTTTTACTCTATTGTTACTTAATAAGGATACATATAATGTTTGCTTTTGTTTATGATGAAGGTGATGTTTTGGTGATTCTGGATCTACGAGCAGATGATTCTTTGTTTGAAGCAGGTGCTGCTCGTGAGGTAAATAGATATGTTTTTATAATACTGTACAAGTTGATACAGTTTCTTATAACTTGTATATTTGCAGATAAAACTGCTGTTTGCTGATATTGTGCTTATGAGCTTATTTTTCCTTGTCCTGTAGATCGTTAATAGGATCCAGAAACTAAGGAAAAAGTCAGGCTTGGAACCAACAGACTTTGTGGAAGTGTACTTTGAATCATTGGACGAGGATGAATCTGTTTCGAAACAAGTTCTACTCTCTCAGGTAACTCGGTTTGGTTTGTTACTCAGTTCATGTGTTAACATAAGTTCTACTTGAAATTTATGAATGTTTCATTTCTGACTGTTACATAATTAGTTGTATTAAACAAAAATTGAATGTTCTCACTGCTCACCATTGTTGTTTGTTGGATAGGAACAAAACATAAGAGATTCAATTGGTTCCCCTTTGCTTCTGTCGACTTTAATGCCATCACATGCTGTAAGTATCATCATCAACACTCTCCCACATCTCTTCCTTTTTCATTTAATGTTTATACTCAGGTGTCTTTTATTTGACAGGTGGTGATATCTGATGAGGTATTTATCCCAAAAGAAACATCTGATGAAAGTGTCAAGAAGGTTACAAAGTTGTCATATAAGATAAGTTTGGCTAGACCGGCTTTGAAGTTCAATGAAGATGCTCTTCTTGCTTTATACTCAGGTGACTCACAATCTCCTCACTATATAGATAGATACTTACAGTCAATTCTATCTTTTTAACGCGTTCATCTATCGTTCCCAGGAGATCTGAAATTTGCAACTGGGCTTCAAACATATTTGTTATCGAAGGATCCCTCGATTCTTAAATCAGAGTTTCAAGCCGGAAATGGAAAGGTTTGATTTGTGCACTCAACATTCTTATAATTAGTTCCAAATTGGTTTTACTTTAACATTTTTCTTTTATCCTATACGACAGATTACTGTAAGCTGCATCGAAAAATTGCCTGCTGTGACTGTGGTTCTCGGAGAACATCTTCATTTGTCAGTCAGCGACGACTTGTTGAGCAAAAGAAACGCATAAGAGCTCTTCCTATGTTTTGTTTGATTGTTTCTGGTAACTTGGGATTTATTTTGAACAAATTCCATATTTTTCTTCTTCTTCTTCCATGTCTTACCTTTGAAGTGTTTCCTTAGATTATTGCAAAAATATAAATCTCTGTATTTTATTTTATACGATCCTAAAACTTTTGTTCATCTCAAACTTGTACTATAGTTGGGTCCTCTTTGAAGTATCTTGGACTATAGTTATTATCAGCCATTCTTAACATAAATTAGTCACCGTTGCTCTCTGTTGTTATAGTGGCAAGTGAAATCTCATAAACTAAGGAGTGTATAAATTATACCTGTTTATTGTATCCTGTTTTATTATATTTGGTTTCCAAAATACTTAGCATCAATTTTATTTTTATACAAGATGTTGATTGTTGAGGCTTCTCATACTTTTTACTCAGCATACCACAAGCGTCTAGTGGTTCGCCAATCAAACCTTGGTTCAGTATTGGCCTCTTTCTTCCCTTCGTCGAACCACAAGCTTCGACTGGTTTGCCAATCAAAGCCTGGTTCAGTCTTGGCCACTTTCTTACCTTTCTTCCCTTCGTCGAACCACAAGCCTCGAGTGGTTCGCCAATCAAATTTTGGTTTGGCCTCGGCGAATTCCCTTTCAAGGTCACCTCCAGGTATAGACTCAGACTCGGGCTTTGGAATACGGGCTAGGTTTGGGCCTTCAGTGACTCGCTGAGGCTCAGTGCAAAGCTTCGGCTCGGCATCATGAGTGATATTGTTTAACCGTGGGCTTGGTATTATAAGCAGCTTGTGCTGGGCCTCATCAGCTACACTTTGGCGGCTTGCCGAGCCAGGACCAAACAGGATCACAACACAGGCCACAAATAGAACCAGAGCAATTGATAACATTGACTGTAATAATTTCTTTCTTTTAAGGCCTCCTCTCACCTGTAATCATTTGTTATAAAAAAATTAATTCCCCAAATCTAAACTGGTTCACTTTGATATATACTGTCCTAGATCTGTTCAATCTGTATCACTTAAACCAATCAGAAACAAACCAATTATGTTTAGAAATCAAAATTTACAAGAACCAAAGATGAAGAAGTAACCTTGGATAAGGTGGAGTTCCTTTTGGGAAGAAACACAAGATTCTTATCACCATGTTCAAGACTATAACGTAGCAAGTTGCATATTGTTAGCTCCGTGGCTATGTCTCGTCTATCTGTATAATAAACACACATGCAATTCATTCAATAACCAAGAAGATATAAAACCATTAGATAAAATGTGATTTAAACACATATAATTATGACCTGGAATGTCAAATATTTGTTTGTCAGGTGGGATACCAAGAAGTTCACCAAGAAAAACTCGGACTCGGGCACATTCCTCCTTTAAAAGCATATCTCCATGAGTCATAACAACTGCTGGCTTGTCATCTACTAAACATATTCTACTTCTTTTATATAAAGAAAAGGCTATTTTTGAAACTCAAACTGTTTATAAAAAATGGAGAAAACTACCTTTAAATGATAGAAAAGGAGAGTTAAACGCCGCGGAGATCATATAAGCATAGCTTGTTTCAGTCTCCATCGATTTCAAGATCTCGACTGCATTAACAACAAAGATAACAGAATTCACTTTCCTTGTCTCATAACCAGTACCACCATTAAGGATCATTCTATCCTCTAAATCCGAGCTGTCCGATGTCCTGAAGCAAATACAAACTTAGTAAGTTAACAACACTCAAAAAGAAAAAAAGCTGACTAAAGTCAAGAAAGATAGAATCTAAACCAGGTAACAGGTTCGCCCGATTGAACACCTTGTGTAATCCACTGTTTAATCTTACTAGTGTTATCAGATAAAGAGATATGGTTCAAACCACGCGTGTCATATAAGCTAAAGGAAGCCGAACTTCCTCTTGGAACCATATATTCTTGAGCAAAAAGTGTTCCTCCTTCAGAAGCCGGACCATCTACGAAACAAGAGTAACAAAACATTAAAACTACATAGATGGTAGATTAAAGATGTATAAGTATGGATAGTATACAAGATTCTTGAGCTCGAGCTGGGGCAAATTCATCGTCTTCGATCACGTTAGTAATCCTATTAACAAGACTACTCTTCCCAGCACCTTTAGGACCAACAATGAGGATAGTTGTTGTCTTAGGAACATCATAAAGTCCCAAATTCACATCAGACCATGATCCAGGAGTATAGCTACAATCTCATTAGTTTTTTAATATTAGGCAAAAAGAATAATTCAATTTGTATTATCACAAAGCAGAACAAGAAAATGAATGAAGAACCTCAAGATTTGGTATCTGGCTTGTTCTAATTTAGTTTTGTTGCTTTTGAGTAATAAATCATGGTTTTGTATAATCTCTTGATAAGCTTTTTCCCTTCTTCTTAAATCAACTGAGAATTTGGGTATATAAGCCTCAGAAACATCATCTTTAAACACTAAATCATCACTGCCACATAAAAAATAAAGAAACCCAGTTCTTGAATATTATGAGAACAAGTAGTGAAGAGTATTAATAATAATATTTATACCTGAAACAGCAAGAACAAGAAGATGATGATGGTGATCTTAAAAACTCAAGGTAAGATGAAGATTCTTCATCTACAATAAGATTTTAAAAATTATTTTTGTTGATCAAGAACATGCAAAAACAGTTTCAGAAACAAGAAATTGTGTAGAAAAGTGAAAATATTAAAAAAAAGAAAAATATACCATTTATGAAAGTATCACCACCACCCATAGCTTAAGATCTGTTCTCTGGCTCAGATTTTCTCACAAATTAAAAAGATGATTTAAGAATCATAATATTCTGTTTTTATTTCTTCGTAATTTTTCTTTTTCTTTTTGTTTCTCAACTAGTTTGTTGATCAGTGCTGCAAAACTTGAAGTGGACTTATTCGCTTGCCTATACTTAGGGAAAAGATTAAAATAACAACTAGTCTGTTCATTTTGGACACCAAGACACAAAATAGCGGTAAGAACTGGAAACGGATAATGTATATAATTTAATGTATTTTTTTTTTTGATGAATTTATTTGATAATAGATGTAGGCATAATCAAATCGGTTTTCTTTTCTATATTTTAATTATTTCATTTAACATTGATGTTATTAGTTTTGCTTCACAGAACTTAGTATTTATGTTTAATATTGGATGAATCTTGACCTCGATTTTTTAACATTAGATCATTTTGGAAAAAAATTAAGCTCCTAATTTATACATTCATTTTAATATTTATTACATGATTTGGGTTATTAATAACTCTCGACGAAGAACTAAAAATATTTTAAACATGATATCCGTCTATAATTCAACGTTCGTGACAATAAACCATATGAAGATGCATATACTTCGTCTCAACAATGCCACACAGACGTTTTCCATTCCATTCAACATGAATTAGTCATATTATCCAATAACTCTCGACGAAGAACTAAAAATATTTCTATACGAAGTCAGAATTCGTCCATAAAGACGAAAAATCGAACAAAGAGAGACTGAGCCTGAATCTGAATATCCGCCAGAATACTTTTAAAACTCTCAACTATCAGAAGAACCAGATCTTGAGAATATCGAAAGAATGTTTGATATCAATGTAAAGATGAATACAAAATAAACCGAAAACAATTCTAAAGATTCTAAAGAAGTGTACAGAAACATATGCAGAGAACAATATTATGGTTGTTGCAACGAGCACATTATCGTATTCAAGATAGATCACTAAGAATATCCAACTAAATAATAATTATGTATAATTAATTGTACTTAATATAATTAAATAATGAATAATGTAAAATGAGGTAAGAGTTTATGTCAACAAGCATTCTTCCACTCAAATTTTTTTTATAAAATCTCTTGTTTTTTCACTCTAAATGTCTCAATAAAATATTTTTCTTGTTTTCTGGTTTTCTTACATATCTTCATAGTATTTGTTCTTTCTTTTATATAAGAGATTTTTCATCTGTTTTGTTCTGGAGAAAAATTCAAAAGATTATTCTGATATCAACAATACAACGGTCAACACAACCTTTATGAGAATTGTGATGTTCCTAAGAGTGAACTATTTCTTAATTAATGTTTCTATGACTTTTACTTGAAATCATATTTTCATAATTGTCAATATAACTTAATCAATACGTTATTACTCGGTTTGGATCTCTAGCATATTTTAATCTGGGATTAGGATACTTTATAATCTAAGTAGTTGAAATTTTTTGTAGAAAAGTTTAAGAAATTTCAAACAATTATATATAAAAAAAGATTGGACCTAAAATTTGGGCTTGGTATGGGGGACCAGGTGAAATGGACAGCAAAAACAAAAAAAATCCTCAAGATTTTACAGATAAACAAAGAAACATTAATACAACCAACATATCTTTAGGGTACTAAGGCCACATCAAGATTTTAAATGATTAGTTTGGTTATTATTATGAGACCTAACAATAATAATATATGCCAATGTCAAATTGATGATGCAAATTTATCTCAATATATCATATATTATATTATACACAGACCAGAATTAAGAGACTTTTTAATCGGTTTGATATGAATTTAACCTTTAAAAAAATACCCAATCTTTACAAATTAAAGAGGATTAATTAAGAAATGTGACAAAATCTTCACTGTTTTTTTTTCTATCATATTTTTCTTCTTCTTCTTGATAAACCTCTTATGGTTATTTACTTTATACTTAAAGGATCAGTTTCAGAGATAATGAGTTTGTTGAAAGGGCGCAGACACAGCCATCCAAGGGCGGTCCAACATGTTTGTTTGCATTGATGATGTCATTGTGAACCCACTTGACTGTGAAGGTCCAATTGTTGTATGTTGTTGCATTGGACTGTGTTTTCACAAACATATGTTTTTCTTTAGACAATGTTTGTTAATGGAGACAAAGTTAATAAGTCTGACCTGAAGGATAGAGATAAGGGAGATGATTCAACTGGTGGTGCATTCATGTTATTTTCATCAGATGAGAGTAGAGACCAGAATACTGTAATTGAAAAAATGTTCAAAGAGAGAAAAATAATTAACCAAAACATTTCCGATTGTGTTCGGATTCCAAAATCTCTTGTTTAATCCGAAAACCAAATAAACCGAATCTGAATGTGATAATATGGTTTAGAGTTTGATTACCTGATGGTTCCCGATTGTTATTAACACCAGGGCAAAAGAGAAAGTTCTGCATTTTGTAGACCACAAATTCATTAAAAACATGTTGAGATGTTTAACAATGGTTTATAAGTTTTACCTCATTCATTTCTTGAGATACATTACGAACCATTTCTACAAAAAAAAAGAAACAAAGATTTTGAATACTTGAAATATCAAAACTCTACACGAAGGATGTGAATGATATAACTAACTTACCTAGTTTAGGAGCACTTGGTTTTACAGCCAAAGTCAAGCCAAGAAAACATTCATCAGCTTCTCTGTTAAAGTCCCATAGATTTAGCTCTAGATTAGGCATTGACGCTGCAAATATTACAAAAACTTAAAACATCATTAAAAGCAAAACACATGAACCAGAAACAAAACAAAAGAAAAAAGCTTCACTCACTCATATTATTAAGCCTCAACTCAAGGTCATGAAGAGGAGGATACATAGCCACCTGTTCACCCATATAACATTTTTCAATTGTACAAAGAATCATAGATTCAAAAGAAACTATTCAAAATTACATTGAAAAACGGATGATTTAGCGCCTGATCAGCTGTTGGTCTTTTCAATGGATCCCATGAGCAAAGTCTCTGTTTAATAAAAAAATCAAAATCAAGAATCTTCTTAAAGATGGTAAGAGATATCAACAAGGACTCACAGTTATCAAATCAATAGCTTCAGGAGTAGCATTAGGTAGCAGATCAGCAATCCGCGTCTGCTGAAACTGTCACAACAAATTCAAATCACAAAGTCAATATTTGATGTATAATTTTTTTCATAACCTGTATGTTCATTAAGTACCTCAGTGTGACTAATACTCATAATTTGCGATATGTTTTTGGCTTCAGGGAAACAAGTCCAGTCAGGCTTGCCAAGAACACAGCAGATTTTGTATAATTGATCAATCTCACTGCTCATAACAAACATATCAGATTTCATAGTATCACCATCATTAAGTTAAGCATTTAGTTTAAAGAATTAACCTTTCACCAGGGAATAAAGGAGATAAAGCGAAAAGCTCAGCTAATATTGCTCCCACTGCCCACATATCTACAATCATTTCTACACATTAGTCTATAAACATTTACAAACCGATCAAACGAATGATCGAAAAGACTTACCAACAGCAGGAGTATATGATGAAGACTGTAACAAAACTTCTGGAGCTCGATACCAACGCGTAGAGACATATTCAGTGTAAGGAGGCATTGATGCAACTTCTCTAGCCAGTCCAAAGTCAGCAATCTTCAGTATATCATTCGTCACTAGCAAATTCTCTAAATGGACACAGAATCAAAACTTGTGTTATTATTCAAACAAGACAAGTAATAATAATCATAATATACATACCGGGTTTTAGATCGCGATGAAAATAACCATTGTTATGCATATGTGAGAGTCCTTGAAGCATCTGAGACATGAAACTTCTTATTTCTCCGTCAGAGAAAGGTCCTTCTCTTTCTTTCATTATATGGTAAAGATTATGATCCTATTCAAAGATCATATGATATTATATAACATTTAAGTATTATTATTATACATATGAAGTAAGATCATCTCTACCATGCACTCAAAGATGAAAAAAAGCTCATTATGTTCCCTCACTATCTCCTTCAACTTTATGATATGAGGATGATTCAGCTTACGAAGAGCCTACACAAACAAACGTAAATATCATCATCATCCATAAGAATCACACCACCATGGATTCAGTAATAATCACCTTTACTTCTCTTAGATTCACACACTCTTCCCAGTAATAAAATTTTCTCTTCATCTTCTTAACAGCAACCTACCAAAACATAAGTTAACACCACAGCAAAACCACAACACAAGAAGCATTGAAAACTTCATATATACTTACAACATCATAAGTTTCCAAATTCAAAGCTTTATATACACTACCACAAGTACCATCACCAAGCTCTTCAAGAATCTTATACCTACATAAACCACTCATAAGTTATATCACAAATCATCAAATATTTATGAAAATTAAGAAAGAACAAACCTTTCCATTATTTAACAAATATGATAACTCTTTATAAGAAATCTTCTAATTGACCTCTGATGTCCTTTGATGACTGTAGTAGATTGTAAATAGGAACCAGTAGCTTCTCATCATTAATTAAAAAAGTTAATAACATTGTTCAATTTATAAAATAGAGCAGCTTCTTCAAGCTGCTAATTAATAAGCTTCATCACAACAAATCTCCACCTATAAACTTATCTGCCAAAAACAAAAATCAAATCTTTAACAATTAATTAAGTAAATTCCTTTTTTTTTTTTAATTTACCAGTGATTCACTTTGTATATTCTAAGAGAGATTAAAACAATAACGATCGGTTAAGAATCTGGAAAAATTAGAAAACCCAAAGTTCATATGAAAAATCTCTTAAAGCCATCTTTTAGATTCTGCTGTCATAAATTTTCAATTTTTTTCTGGAAAATTAACATTCGAAATCGAAAAATAATTGAAAAGAATAAGAAACAGAAACAAAGAGCGATTCTCTATGAAGAAAACAGATCAAATCTTATTGTGACAAAGAGGTTTATAAAAAAAGCTAAGGATTATTTTTTGTTTCCAGGCTCTGCTCCATTAAAAACGATTACATGAACGCAACAGCAAAAAAAAAAAAA
>KE156567.1:0-10238 GCA_000411055.1 Leavenworthia alabamica
CTTATTGAATATTCAATTACAAATCAGAGTATTTCATTTGATTTGCCATTGAAGCAACCTAATTACAAACCAAAGAAGCACATCTTTTACACTAGTTATATAGCTTCTCTAATATCTTATCTTTTCTTAATCATCTTCCTAATGATGAATCNTAATGATGAATCTCAATTGTGTATAAAAGGAACTTAGAACCCTAGATTAGCTTATTCAAAATTCAATCACAAATCATATTATTTCATTTGATTAGCCATTGAAACAACATCAACCAAAGAATCTTAAACCTAATTCCAGAATCAATCTACACAAGTTATATATAGCTCCTCTAGTATCTTAAATTTTCTTAATCATCTTCCTAATGATGAATCTTAACCTAAAACTAGATTATGAAATTGAATCTTAACCTAAAATAGGACAATCAAGCACATCTGGATCCAATACCGTTACAGGACAGAGACGAATCTATGCTCGAAGAATCACCATTTCAAATTGTTTATCTTGAATCACCATTTCACGATTCGTCATCATCGATCGTCGATCCTCTAGATCTTCCGATTCTATTATCATTCCTTGATTTAGAGTTTCTTCTTTGTCTTCTTCTCCAGAACTTCTGGCGTCTGAGCTCTCATCCTTGTTCATCTTTTGAAAAGTTACATAAACCAAATTAAACAATTGGTTATTGAATATTTACTGAACCAAGCTAAACCGGATTTATGTTTTATATTATAAGTATTAAATAAATAGAGATGATATCACCAATTCTAGCTAGATAACATGGTAGTGTCTGATTATTGTAGATGCATTATAATGATCAGCACTATGGTTCGATGCTATGTAATTGGTATAAACGTCGATCTTCAAGTTATTATAGGTATATAATACACTTCTAAATCGTCTATACCAGCGCGCGATATAAGGTAATCTAAATTACCTTTCTTTTTTATATAATTTTCTTATATAAAAACAAATTCTCGTAAATTCTCTTTTTGCCTATATCACTCCAAGACTTATCAAAGAAGTTGATGGTCCAGCTCAAGTAGCTTGTAATCAAAACTTTAATTATGTAATCAAATATCATGTCTAACATGTCTAATGTTTGTATAACTATGACTTTGTAACTTTACGTTAATGAAGTTGGCCGACTAAAAAAAATATATATAAAAACAAAAAATATTTTAATTTACTTTTTATTATTAGTTATATTATTTTTACATAGTAGTAGTGGCTCTTTTATTCGTGGTTACTTTAACCATGTTTCTACTACTGTGGCTAGGTTCATGCAGGGGCGGACGCAAAGAGCACATGGGTGGTGCACTTGCCACCCATCCCTATTTTTTTCTAATTAGTATAATTTTAAAGTAAATTTTAATTATACACCTTTTGATTATTTAATTTATGTATATTTCTATTTTATTTAAATGCACGTTTATTTAAATATATTTATACTAATAAATAATAATAATAATTTTTTTTTTCATGATTTTATATCCATTAAACTAAATGGTTTAAAAGTTTATTTATTTAGAATTATAGATTTTATTTGTTTTAGAAAACAAAAATAGGTTAAAAATCTCTAAAAACTATTGTATCATATAGTGGATTTTTTTTATCCCGTCTCTTTTTTTTTTAATTCATAAATTTTATACTATTACTAATCAAACTATTTGTTTATTGTTCTATTCAATTTATCTAATTTATATTCCTAATAATTAAATTTATTTTATCAATCAGATATTAAATAGTTTCAGTTTGTTTTTATTTTTGAATGGTTCTGATTTAGTTAATTAACCATGTGATTTTTTTGTTATATTATGTTGTAGTATAATTTAAAATTTTATGCAATTCATATTTGTTTAAGTTTGTCTTTATTATAATATTTATAGATTAATCAATGGAACAAATCGATAAATATTTCAAACAATTATCTAATTCAATGTCTGATACTAATTTGGATGATATACCAAGTTCCTCTAAAAAAACAAATATCAGATTATCATCCAAATCAAAAAAATGAGATCAAATGTAAGTTTTTTATATCAACCATACAATCTTATTTTCTCCAAAAAAAAATTAGAAATGCATTAAGATGAATTTCTTTATTCTATTTGGTTATGAACCATATGGTTTGTTGTTGGTTTTTATGTTTTTTGTTTGTTATAAATATCGAAATGCTAACGTATGTTTACCCCCGGTAAAATTGTAACTTGGATCCGCCACTGGGTTCATGATTATGGTAATCACGATCTCTTATCATGGCTTTGTGAAAAAAAATTATGAGATATCAAATATTTTTGTGGCGATACAAATTTTTTACTAGTCTAGTTATATTTTAAATATATTGACTAACATAGACTTTTAAATATTTTAAATATAAGATATTAGTTTACAATTTTGGAAATCATTTGTTTTACGAATATATTTGTTTTCAAATCAAATCCTAACAAATAACTCACTTTTTTGTCAATTCCTAAAAACTTAACTTACTATTTGCTAAATTTTAAATCATAATTTTTTCTTGATATCTAAATCCATATTTTCTTATAAATTCGGTTATAAATATAAGGCAGTTTACACAAAAATGTTATTAATTTGATTTTAGGTTTTATATGAAAATTCTGCCTTTTCAATAAGTTTCTAATATTTTCCCCTTTTAGTATTCTACTCTTAACTTTAATAGACATTTCATTATGTAACACCACACACCATAACACATATACAAGCATGTGTGGAGTATGAGTCATGACCTTCATATTTTTCTTGCATGATAGGCACATGGATAAACTTTTCTTTAACAAGAAAAAACTCTTCCTAACTTGTCCGTTACGACTATGTAATCTCACATCTATATATATGCCCATAAGAACCACAAAATCTAAAACCCAAATATACTTGAAGGAAAAAAATTTGAAAGCAAAAGTCACAGTTAGGGTTTCAAGACATGAAGTTTACAATACTAATGTTCATCACCTTCATGATAGCAACTGCAACCGCAGCCGTAGGTTTCGGCGAAGTGGAACAATCATGTGTTGTAACAGATCTAATGCCATGCTTACCGGCAATGAGCACAGGAGGAGAACCAAGTGGAGAATGTTGTTGTAAAATGAATGAGCAAAAGCCATGTTTGTGTGGTTATATTAAGAACCCAGCTCTTAGGGTTTATGTTAGTTCTCCAAATGTTCTTAAAATTTTAGAGGCTTGTAAAGTTCCTATTCCTAGTTGTTGAAGCTCAAGAGATTGAATAAACCGAAAGTCCAAATGAATAAACAGAAGACACGTTTGTGTGGTTACATTAAGAACCCATCATTTAGTATGTATGTAAGTATGTTAGTTCTCCAAAGACTCCCAAAGTTTTAGAGGCTTGTAAAGTTGTCTTTTCTACTACTTGTTGAAGCTTAATATATTTTGAAAAATAATTATTAATACAAAATATGAGATATAAATACAGTTCTCCTATTTAATTCAGATATTTAAAATTAATAAATAGCTACAAACACACACTATCTTCCTAGACACGGTTATCAAAATTTACAAACGATTTTCTTCTTTCAACGCCGACGAAACTATGGCTTGCCGATATCAGACTGTCTTAATTCATATGTTCATCGTTTGCAAACTCTTTTATTCTATATGCCATGGTTTACAAATTGCTACAGATTAACTAGGCAAATAGGCCAGGGTCACATATTATTCAATAAAATCTAACACCGACATCACCGAAATCAGAACTAGAGAAATCAAATTGGGTATTTTTCCTATAAATATTTCCTAATTTTGCTTCTTCTTTCGAAATTATTTCTAACTCAAAATTATGAAAATTGGGAAGCTCTCAACCTGAAAATATGTAATTTTAATAGAGATGGCATTATTCATATCTTACTATATACATTGTTAAAGTCAACCCAATAACATGAATGCAATTTTGACTTTACTTTGCTTAGTTTAGTTTGGTCAAATCATATATAGTCTTATACTATGAAACAAGATTCTTAATTTTAATTAACTTAAATGTCTCCACAAGCAAACCATGTGAAGATGTGGGTGCCACTAATTGTGTTTGCTCCCTTAAAGTGATTTTAAATCCATTAATTGAGCTCTTGAAAGTTATATATCAAACATAATATGAATAAGATGCATAAAATACTATGTTGTTTTTAATAATACAATAATGAATAAATAAACAATAATTCTCTCTAACACCATCAAATGTAGTTTATTGGACAAAAATACATTAATTTTTCAATTGAATATAAATACAATTTTTAATAAAAAGTATATATTTTTATTTAATATTAGGGTTTAATATCTAATGTTTGGGTTTAGTATTTATTATTTAGGGGTTAGGGTTTAGTATTTATTATTTAGGGTTTAGAATTTTGATTTAGAGATTAGAATTTAGTATTTAAAGTTACGGTTTACTAAATAGTGTTTGGATTTAGTATTTATTGTTTAGAATTTATATAATTTTCCCAAAATAAAATTTAATTTTTAATTTTATTAAATTATTAAATGGTAATTTTGTCATAAATCAATTTCAATGGTATTTATGGAATATAAACTAAATTTGGTGGTATTTAAAAGAATTGCCCATAAATAAATTAAGTTTAGGTTAACGATCAGAAAGCATTTATTACTATTTATTGTTTTGGTGAAATAAGATCATATATTTTATTTATATTTATAAGTATCTAATAAGTAATTCAATCATCTGAGTTATAATTTTCAAAAAATTATGTTAACTAATAAATTATTGTAAAAACTTTCTGTGAGTAATAAATAAAAATTCTGAATATTATTTTTTTTCTTACTCATATTTTTGTAATCAAATAGTACTAAAGTTGACCCAAAGCAAAATATGAGTATTATATTTTATTAATATAATCTATACTATATAAAAAAGAGATCTTCCCTGATGACGACACATGACACTTTATATGGACGCCACGTGTCATTTTTATTTTGACCCCTAACTTTTTTATTCATCTATGTATTGCCCCAAAAATTAATAAAAATTAATTATCTTCTTCGATTTCATATGTAATAAAAAAAGAAATTTTAATGTTTAAAATATTTCTAAATCTGTAAGAATAAAAAATCTAACATTGATCCTATATTTTTTGCATATTCATCTTTTATTCCAGAAATAAATTAAATTTATCTAATATATATATATGATATACTAATTTAGTATCTGTTATATATTTATAAATCAGTAATTTTTTCAAAAATATTATTTAGTCAATAAATATATTTTAGATTTAGTTTTAAAATTAGAAATTAGATTTAGTTTGCAGGTGTAAAATTGAGTTTTGGATACGTTTGAGGAATTTTTAGGTATGAAAATAATTAAAAAAATTTAGGTAAGCATTTATTCTGCATTTTCATCGGATTTGAGATTTTAAACCCATATTTTCCCCAACCTGATCCGAAAAACAAAAATTGTAGATGTCAAAACCCGACAAACTCAAATCCAATCAAATTTTATCCTATCCGATCCGACGCGTATTAAGTATATGGTTAATGTTAATAACAGATGTATAATAATTTTAGATAGAAAAAATCTTTAATATTTAAGTTTATACTATCATTCTAATTTATTTTTTGTTTAATTTTTTATTCACAGTTTATTTTATTTTTAAAATCAAATTTTAAATCAATATTTTTAAAATATCAAAAATAATTTAAAAATATAAATTTTTAATGTTCATTTTAGTATTTTTGATTATGGTTATATCTATGATAATTCACATAATTATTTAATAAATTTATTAATAAAACTTATGAGGTTTTGTATTATTTTTAGAAAATAAAATCCAACAAAGTTTCATATTTAATATATATAGTTTCAATATATATTTATTTTTGTTACTAACTTATATTATCATTTAATAAAAAAATTCTATTAGAATTATGTATTTCTATTATTTAATTATGAAAATAAATCACAAATATACTTTATCATGTAAATGGATAGTTATAATAATAATAATATTTTTTATCCAAATGAATAAATTATATCAGATTTATCTTATAGTTAATATTACAAAAGTCTAAGTATCTTTCGTATAATGTGTTTATTTAAATTCAAGTATTATACATAGTTCAAAATAATTAAATTTTATAACATAAATAAATATTCAAATTATCAAAAGTTTATACATACACAAATATGGTAATTTACTTTTTATATATTTTTCTCTATTTTAATTTTAATACTACATATGATACAAATAATAATAAAATAAAAAGTAATAACAAAAATTACATAAATAAAATATATAAACAATAAATAAATAAAAATATTAATTTATATTAAATAATTGACTCGTGGTATAACTATAAAAATAAAAAATACATTTTTTGTGCTTATTTCTCTAGCCAAACATCAAAAATCTTAAATTTGCATCCAAACAAAATTTTTTCAAATATAAACTAATAATTATTTTTTATATAATTTTTTTTAGAATATACATATTGCGTAAAATTATTTTCAAAAATTTAAATTAACATGTTTATTGCATATTTATTAAAATTAAAGTGTAAATTTTTTATTATTCATGTAGATAAATATCCTCAATATTAAATTTATATCCAAACAGAAAATTTTATTTGAATAAGTTTTATTTATGTTTAATATTTTTCAAAATATGGACTAACCATAATTTTATCTAAATATTGATCATTTCTTTCTTTACATATTTCTTTTCATACCAGAAATATAATTTATTTTTATATAAATTAATTTTTGAATATACATGTATAATATATGATAAAATTTATTTGATATCTACTAAATATATTCACAAATCAGTATTTTTAAAAAATCTTATTTAATCAGTAAATATATTCAAGTTATAAATCAATATTTAAAACAAAATAAGTCTTTAAGTATAGTAGAATTTGTTTAAATTTTTTATTGGATTTTGAGATTTGTACATGCGGATTTTGAATCGGATTTGGGTTTTACCTCAAAGTTGATTGAGTATACGAAAATTAGTAACCTAACATGAGTATTTTTTAATTTTTAATTTTGGATAATCGGATGAAATTCAGTTTTACAATAGTTGTTAGGATAACCTGCTTTTTTATATTTAAAAATAGGTAATTAGGTTAGAAAAAATAAGATTTTTGGATGTAAATAAAAATTTTAGGTGCAACTTTGTAAATTAGACTTTATAGTATATATAAATATGTTTATAGATATGTTCATCACAACTATAAAAGTAGATAGGTTAAAATTTAAAAAATATTTTTAAACTATTATAAATACAAAAAGGTTGTAATATATTTTTTAAAATTTATGGTATTTAGGTAGTATATTGATAGATATTTATAATAATAAAATTTTGTATTCAGAAGTAATTTAAATAAATTCTAAAATCTCCTATCATATTAAAATTAATTGAACATAAATTTAAATTTTATAATCAAAAATTCTAAAACAAATAATATGTTATGGTAACGAAAAAGACCCGCACGTAATAACTCAGTTTTAACAGTTGAAACTGTTTGTTCCCATTGCAAATCCATCTGCATAACTTGTCATCAGAGCTATTCCATTCAAAAGCAGAAGCTGATTTGTTGCTTTTTCAATTTCATTGTTTCTTTATCTTCTTGGTTTGTATTGAGATTATTTAAGATATTGGTCATGTTTGTTTCTTATCTCAGTTGTGGATCTAATCGTTAATGCAAGTATGATACATGGTTTTGTTGTTACATTTGAGATTTTTTTTAATATGTTTTAACTTTTTAAAAAAAATTTCTGCTCTGTTTTGGTTTGAATAAAATTGGACCAACACTAAAGATCGGCTTAGGCAAGTTAACGGGCGATGGAGTTTAGCCGAATTAGTTATGTTTATTCTAAATGGGCCTTTAAAGGAGCCATTAGGCCCACCAAAACTTATGGTATTACGGTTAGAAATTTAAAACATAATGAAAAATTAAATTTATAAAAAATGGAAATAACGGTAACTTTTTTTTTTCGTACCGTCACCTATTGAGATGATTAAAAGTTATAAATACGAGGCACAAAAAAGTAGGGGTTCTTTCCCGATAAATTTTTCCATCTTTATCAAAAATTCAAACTCTTTCCCAGTACAAAGTCTGTTGTCGTACCTTCAAAATCATAGTCACCATCGCAGCTCTGCCTCGTCATCTGTCTCCATGGTTTCTTCTGATCCTTGTCCTTCTTCTTCACCATTGTCCTTGTCCTCTAAGATCACCGTCTTTATTAGTTAGATTCAGTTAAAGAATCTGTTGAAGAAATTGAAGAAGAAGAAGTTTGTTTTTCTTATTAATGATGATTGTAACTAAGCATACAGTATAGTATATATACTAGTTATACCGGTTTATAACACACCGGTTTACATAAGAAATCAATCATGTATGGTTAATACATAACCATACTCTAATATCCTCCCTCAAGATGGCAAGTAGATTGATCGAAGAGCCATCTTGTCAATGAGAGATTCAAAATGAGAAGAAAACAAAGGTTTGGTGAAAACATCAGCAAGTTGTTGATTAGTCTTGACATGTAATGTCTTTATTAAACCAGTACCTATTCTATCTCTTACTATGTGACAGTCCATTTCCACATGTTTAGTGCTTTCGTGAAAAACTGGATTGTTGGCAATATGAATAGCATCAGTAGAGTCACAAAAGAAAGCCACAGGTTTATCTTGAGGAGCACCAAACTCAGTGAGTAAATTGACTAACCAAGCAACTTCTCTAACAGCAAATTGCATAGCTCTGTATTCTGACTCAGCAGAAGAATGAGAAACTGTGTTTTGCTTTTTAGATTTCCATGATATAAGAGAGTTACCAAGAAACATACAATAGCCAGAAGTTGAACGGCGAGTGTCTACACATGAACCCCAATCTGCATCTGTAAAACTCTTCAAAATTAGATCACAATCTGCTGAATAAAACAGACCATTACCAATTGTTCCCTTGATATAGCGCATTACTCTATGAGCAGCCTGTAGATGTGAATCCTTAGGTGCAGATGTAAACTGACATAGTTTGTTTACAGCATAGGTAATATCAGGACTTGTTATAGTCAAATACATCATTTTTCCTACTAGTCTTCTGTAAGAAGCAGGGTCTGCAAGTAATGGTTCATCTGCATCTTGAGTAAGTTTAATACTTGGCTCCATAGGAATTGAGGAGGGCTTGCAAGCCAGGAGTCCTGCTTCTTCAAGTAATTCTAATGCATACATTCTTTGACAAATGAAGACCCCAGATTCTGACCGAGCTATCTCAAGTCCCAAGAAATATTGCAAAGCACCAAGATCTCTTAGTTTAAAAGCTTTCTGTAAATCCAGTTTCAGTTGACTAACCTCATCATCACTATTGCTTGCAATAACAATATCATCAACGTATACAAGGACTGCAACATATTTCCCATTAACATTCCTCTCAAAAAGAGTATGATCAGCATGTGATTTCTGAAAACCCAAAGACATTAACGTGGTACTAAATTTCAAAAACCACTGTCGAGAGGCTTGTTTTAAACCATAGAGTGATTTTTGTAACTTACATACTGCATTTGGAGGAAGAGTGTCTCCATCATTTGGTGTATATCCAGGAGGTAATTGCATGTATATCTCTTCATCAAGCTCACCATTGAAAAATGCGTTAGAGATGTCTAACTGATGCAAACTCCAATTCTTTGCAGCTGCTACAGCCAATAGTGTCTTGACTGTTGTCATTTTGGCCACAGGAGAAAATGTGTCCACAAAATCGACTCCCTCTTGCTGAGTGTAACCTTTAGCAACCAGTCGAGCTTTGTATCGTTCCAAACTACCATCTGAATTCAGTTTCACTTTATATACCCAACGACATCTAATAGCTTTCTTATCTGTCGGTAAAGAACATATTTGCCAAGTAGTTGTGCCTTCTAAAGCCTGTAGTTCATCATTCATAGCCTTCAACCAATCAGTATATCTTTTAGTTTGAGTGAATGAAGTGGGTTCTTGATGCGGCCATTCAGGCTAATATCCTTTTACCAAGACAGGAACCACCAGTAACCACAAGCAAGACTAACATCACCAGCATCCCAACCTTCACGGATGGTCCCATGACCCGGAACAAGGACAAAAATCTCCGACTGTTGTTTGTCAAAGCCACTCAGGAACTCATGGACAATCAGCTGCTCCAACCGGCCCAAGTGATCAGTGAGAACATCACTTGGCCTCTCTTGAAGACATCATCGTTCGAAGTCTTCACCATCACCATTGGTTGAA
>KE156570.1:24145-40432 GCA_000411055.1 Leavenworthia alabamica
CGGTTTTCGACGGAGTATATATACCGACAGGTTACGACGGTGCATGTATCCGACGGTTTGTGACGGAAATTATTATCGACGCGTTGTTACGGTCGTGTTTTCCGACGGTTTTCGACGGTTTAGTAATTTCACGTATTACGACCATTTCTGACGGACATTTGTCTTTTTTTTTTCCCACCAACTGTTGTCGTAAACCGTCGAAAAGTTTTGACCGTTTTCGACGGTTTCCTTTTTTCCGACAAACCAATACCGACTGAGTGTGCCGTTGGTTTTTCGTCATAAACATCCTTTACCGACGGTGTACCGACGGTTTTGGCCGTCAAAATATGCCTTATTTCTTGTAGTGCTTTATTAAAATATTTAATCTTTTACTCGTAATTCATTTGTGTTTCCATGGCCATTATTTAGTCTAAAGATTGATACATTGATCTACCAAATTATTGATGAGAAACATGATGATAAGTGGGTTAGTGGTCAGTGGTCACACCTATGTGGATTTCTCTATCAAATCTAAAGCTTGATCTTTGGGTTTGATCTCACAACTTCAAAACCATTGGACCACTGAAAGAATAATCTACGGAAAAGTATTTTAGATTAGCTTCACCCCAATCCCAAGTGAAAGTTGTGAGAAGACAAACGAAAATTTTAATTTAGTTATTTTAAAAAGGTTTTAGTTACTTCATCCAAAAAATGTTTAATTTGACAGTTTATTATACGCTTATTTGAGTTTTTAACCAAAAATATTTTCGTCTAGAGGAAATGTTTACGCTATTATGTGTTTGTATATGTATAATTAATCTCTATATATAATGTAAGATATTTCACACGTATCCATATATGTTAATGTTATACATCAAAATATTTTTGTATATCTATAAATAAGACATTCCTTACACACACACATATATGCATATATACACTAAAAACATATAATGTTATTAAAAAGCAAAAGTTACATCAAAACGTCTCATCCACTATTGTCATGTATATATAGAAGGAAGAGTTTCTTGCGGTGTCACAATAATTCACCCAAAGTACTCACAGACACGGAAACATTTCCCTTATAATTTACATCATTCGACTTTCTTCTTTTCCTTATTAAAAGTTTCACTGAAGTCATAAGACACCCCAAAAGTCATAGCACATGAAGGCATTGTTGAACCACCAGACTAATTAATATTCCATAAGTAGAAAAATATTATTCATATTTCGAACTATGGAAACTGAAAAAAAAAAGATTGGGAATTGTATATAATCGAAGTTTTGGAAACATATTTCCTAAAAAAAGTTGAATTAGCTAGTAGTAATATTTACCAAACTGTAATTTGTTCAAACATTAAGTAAAAAAATATTTGCATCAATGAAAAATGAAATTAGAATATAGTGTCACAACTAAAAAAAAACTTCTAATAATTTGTATGTAACCTAAAATGCTCCATAGATCAAAAACCCAAAAATTTCCTATCGAAATCTAGATATTGTAATGCATGCATAAAATGTCTACAAAGTAGTATACGTCGTAGACCAAAAGACTATAAAATATTATATACACACATAATTAAATATATATACAAAGGAAGAAAATGAAAAGCATGTCTAAAGTGAACCTTTTTCTCACCAGTGAAATGTGTGTCACATGTCGCCCAATTATAATGTGTTCTGTTTATTCCCCTATAAACCCTAAATCCAATCCCCTTCCACTAATGACCATCACATTAATAATAAAAAATCGTATCTTACTTACCAGAACTTTATTCCAAACCCATTAACTAGGAAGAGGAATAAAATAGTTGTATAGATTATACTAGTATTAGATAAGCCAAAGAAAGACAAAAATGGTGATTTTTAATAGGCGAATTAAATGGTGTTGTGCTTGATAAGCTAAAGAAAGTGAGGAAAATAAAAAAGGTGATATGACAAGAAGAAGACGACATCACAATGCATTAAATAAATGTTTAACACAGTAGTGTTATATATTCCCTCTGGTTTTTAAAGAATGACATTCTTCACACAAATTAAGAAAACATATAATTTTACTAATTCACCCTCATTTAATATGTCATTACTTAATTAATATTGAATAAAATTTAAATAGTTTTAGCTTTTAATTAAGGGTAAATTTGAAAATTTATGTTAAAATATATAGTTCCAATGCAAAATGACACTCTTTCAAAAACAAAAATTGAAGGATAAAATGACACTCTTTAAAAAACAGAGGGAGTATGAATTTTCATTTACAGAAACTTCAACTATATGATATTCACTTCATCACTCTTTCCCCAAAATATAACAATCAATTGACTATCGAATTAAGTTAGGTGGGGGACCAAAGTAACTTTCTGAAAAAAATATCATTCTAATATTTTGCACCTAACATCACTAAGAATTTGGATATTTTTTTTGTTAAAAGGTTTTGCCAAATAATTTTGCATGAAAATTACTACGATCTAGGGCTGGGCATTCGGGTAAACGGATTGGGTTCGGGTAAAATCCATTCGGGTTTGGGTATATCGGGTGTAGAAGTCTAGTACCCAATGGAATAATTTTGTCGGGTTCGGTTCGGATTCAAGTTCGGGTACGGATCGGTTTCGGGTGAAGAAATATTGAAAAAATTATTAAATTTAAAAAATATTAACTAAAATTTTACAAATATAAATAAAAATTTTATAATTATTTAATTATTTATATATATATATAATTAGATTTCGGATTTTAACCGACGGNTTAGAAATCTAGCACCCAATAGAATAATTTTCCGGATTCGAATTTGGATTCGGATAATGTTTTTCGGATCGGATATTTCGAATTGGTTATTTTGCCAGGCCTACTACGATCTCTACTATTTTGGATTTCACGTAAATCATAAAGACTATTAAATTTATGCGATATTAAACTATATATGTATACTATGCGGCACATTTGAACATGAACAAAAAAATCTCTATTTATATACGTGCATAGATTATTGTGTGATTGGCCTTTTGTTCACATTTTTTAAACGTACTCGTATATTAATAACCGTTCATATGAATTTTTAACCGCTTGGGACCTTAACTACTCTATCATGTGAGTTGCAGGACCTAAAATTAATATGCATATATGAATTTTGTCAGCATTTTCACTTCCTAAGGCATATATAAGAATAGAGATTATAAGGGAATAAATTTGCAGACAGGTCAATTTTCTAAAGAGAGTAGTGCTAATTACTAGTAATGAAATATATGGTATTACAAAGAATAAAATTCGTTCGTTTGTATTGTTACAAATTGTAATGAATGTTTACAGTGAATGTTTTCAAACGAAAAAATAAGTTGTTGGTTAATTTGGTTAGATGCAAATAAGGGTTTGGTTTCGATTATGATTTAAACTTAAAAGATCGGCCGATACAAATAAGTGACTAATCGTATGCATTGAAAAATGGAGCTTTTATCTCGTCTCCAAAAATTCGGAAATATCACATTCATTAATTATTTGTTTGGTTGAAATATTAACACTAGATCTACAGACGTAGAAGCTTCTTATTTTCTTAAAAACAAGTTTTAGAAATATTCTTTTATATCCTTAGATTTTCAACCGTTGGCCTAAAATAGGACCAGTTTATTTTTACTTTCAGTTACCATGAGAGCTAAAAATGAGCATGCAGTGGTTTTTTTTTTACTTTGAGACCAATAGGTTTGATTTATCTTTACTTTTGGAAACGATAAAGAATTTAGCATGCAGTAAAAAGTAGAGTTCGTTATAAAAAGAAAACATAAGGGACAAAAGGGATTTGCTTCTGGACCAAGTTATTCTACATAAATAACATTTATATATATAAGGCTTACATGCTAAGTACCCATATCAGGTCACCACATTTTTTGTAGCGACGAACCTCAGACCAAAGATGTAGATGCCTAAAACGTAAAGAAATGTTATTTAACAGTAATCATCAGAGTTAAGTTCAAATTCTGTCTGGGATGAACATTCCCTCGATTTTTGTTTTCAGACCAAAAAAACGTTGCAGACCGAAGATACATAATTTAATGGTCTTAGAATACAATCTACCCAGTAATTTTTTCACACCTGAATCCCGAAAACATGAATGACTCGTGCAACAGTTTTTCACTGATCCTTAACCATGTTAAATTGAAAACGCTTTGATTTTACTGAGCATAATAAATAAAATCTTAAAGTGAATAATATTTTTGCTACTATTTTTTTATATTGTCATAACAATTTTGTAAATTAAGTTTTATTTTGTTATAACACTAATTAACAAAAAGAAATGTCTAAGTCAATGAGATAGGAACAAACCTGACGACGTTAGCATCACAACAGAACTACAGAAGCCTGAAGTGGTGAAGCTAACAACAATATCCATTTAGTTACGTCTCTAGTTTGAACACCCAAATCATTTCATTCCTTTGCCAATAATCAAATAAAAATTTTATTAATAACAGACAAAATTTTAGTACTACAATTCATCATTTAATTTTGACGTTACCCGTTACCATCATGTAATCAAGACTGTCGTTACTTACTAAGGGCATAATTGGGAATAACAAAAAAAGTAAAACGGGTCAAAGTTACCGTCAAACCCGAAAGCGAAAGTAAAATAGTACTCCATGTTGCACGGTATTAACCGTATCTTTTACAAGATCCATGTCATCTGTCTGAATCTATCTCAAAGTACTGTCCTAAAAAGGTTAAAGTTTCTAACAAATCTACGTTAGTTAGTGTTTAATTAATTTTCTGAAACGTAGATTATGATAATAAATAATTATCCTTTGCTTTTTAAAAAAGAAAAAACACCGACTCATGCTATGGGAGAAACGGACAAAAATCTCGGTGCTGGCAGAGATTCCTTCACAGTCCTTTGCTGTTATTATTACTTAATTCATCTTCTTGATATAGCTAAAATCATTCATATTTATCTTCTCTTTTCTTTAGCCAGAATTAAAAAACAATTACTTTAATTGTTTACTTTTCTTTCTATCAACATCAAACCAACACCATCTTTGCCCCTTATGCGCCTCCATCTCTTATTCCTCTCTCACCGATCTTACAATTCTCTTTCTTTTTCTTTTCTTTTTCTTTTCTTTTACTAAAGTCTTTTAATTCCCTACCTGATTTCAAATCTTGAGTGTCTCTCTTTTTTTTTAATATTTTAATTTTTTTTTGTTTTGTTTATTTGTTTGTTTGGAATTAATAATTGATGGGTTGTACAAGTTCTAAACTTGATGATCTTCCGGCGGTTGCTCTTTGCCGTGAACGTTGTGGTTTTTTAGAAGCGGCGATTCAGCAACGTTACGCTTTAGCTGAATCACACTTGGCTTACACTCATTCGTTGAGAGGCATTGGTCACTCACTCCATCTTTTCATCAACCACCATCACCGTTTCGTCACTTCTGCCGGCGGTATTGATTCTCCTACACTCAATCTTCCTCCTCAGAGAAAAGGTGACCCTGAAGAAGACGACGACGGTGGAAGAAATTCCACTAAAAAACCAAAACTAGCTCACTCCGGTTCGGGTTCTGATTCGGGTCATCTCGAATTCGATTCGGATTCTGACGATGATGAAGATGAAGACGGTTTGGATTCGGATTCGTTGCATCACCACTCTCCTCAACACCATCACCATCTCGGGAATTTCCCAATACACGAGTCAGCAGCAGCAACGATGGGAGGATACATGGAACCACCGGGTTATACATCAAACCGGTACCCGAATCCGGAAATGATGGGTCAGACTCATCTTCCTCCTCCTGCTTACTCAGGTGGAAGTTATATGCATATGAATTACATGAAGAACAAATCCACACCTCCGTCTGTTGTCTATGAGCAAAGACCAGTTAGCCCTCAAAGAGTTTACATTGGTGAATCATCTTCTTCTTCTCATTACCCTTACAATCCTTATCCTCCTCAAAATCTATATTCCGGTCCCGGACCCGGATTCTATGGTGGTTCTACCACTGCTGTAGCTACGAAACCACCTCCGCCTCCACCATCACCGCCTAGGTCTAATGGCTGGGATTTTTTGAATCCGTTTGATACTTATTATCCTCTGTATACTCCGACTCAAGATTTAAGAGAGTTAAGAGAAGAAGAAGGTATACCGGAATTGGAAGACGATGATTCACAGTACGAGGTTGTTAAACAAGTTCACAGTAAACCAATATTCACCGCCGGTGGTAACCACAAAGAGGAAGAGTCTTCGTCTCCTTACGTGACGCTTACTGTTGATAAATCCGGTGCTAGTACTAGCGGTGGTGGTGATGTTTTTGGAGATGCGTCTGCATATCAGTCTAGACCGAGCGTGTCGGTAGAGAAAGAAGGGATGGAGTATGAAGTTCACGTTGTTGAGAAGAAGGTAGTTGAAGATGAGGATCTACAGAACAATGCCACAGGGACACGTGGCGGTGTTGGTGGTGGAGGAGAAGGGCCACGTGCGGTGCATGAGGTTGCCAAAGAGATTGAGAATCAGTTTGTGAAGGCTGCAGAGTCAGGAAGTGAGATCGCTACGTTACTTGAAGTTGGGAAGCATCCTTATGGTCATAAACATGGTAAAAGCTTTATCATCTTACAATGTTATTACTTCAAAGTTTTCAGTTTTTTGCAACTGGTTTAGTAGAGTTTTTAACTTTTGTTGTGTAACAGTGGCATTGAAGATGTTACATGGATCTACTCCTTCGTTACCTTCTACTTCTGAAGGATCTTCTACTGCAGCAGCTACTATTGCACCGCCTACTTATGCAGACATTGAAGAAGAGCTTGCGTCGAGGTCGAGGAATCTTTCTTCGACATTGCACAAGCTTCATCTTTGGGAGAAGAAGCTTTACCATGAAGTCAAGGTAATATTCAAAATATTTGGTCTTTACAACACTGTGAACAAGATGTGTTATGTTTCTTTATCTTAAAAGAGAGATATACTCTGTATAGGCTGAGGAGAAATTGCGTCTAGCTCACGAGAAAAAACTCAGAAAGCTTAAGCGTTTAGATGAAAGAGGTGCTGAGGCTATCAAAGTAGATAAAACAAGGAAATTAGTAAGAGATATGTCCACGAAAATACGGATTGGGATTCAAGTTGTCGACAAAATATCTGTAACGATCAATAAGATTAGAGATGAAGACTTATGGCCTCAACTTAATGCATTGATTCAAGGGTAATATAAATTTGTCTTCTCCAAATGTATATGTTTTAGATATTTGGAGCTGAAGCCTTGATAACGTGTTGGTTTTTATAGGCTTACAAGAATGTGGAAATCAATGCTTGAATGCCATCAAAGTCAATGTCAAGCTATTAGGGAAGCACGAGGTTTAGGGCCGATAAAAGCGAGCAAGAAACTCGATGATGAACATTTAAAGGCGACTAGTTTGCTTGGACATGAACTTATCAATTGGATATTGGGATTCTCGAGCTGGGTTAGCGCGCAAAAGGGTTATGTAAAAGAGTTGAATAAATGGCTCATGAAATGTCTTCTCTATGAACCTGAAGAAACATCCGATGGGATCGTTCCTTTTTCACCTGGTCGTATTGGGGCTCCACCAATCTTTGTGATCTGTAACCAATGGTCTCAAGCTTTGGATAGGATATCTGAGAAGGAAGTTATTGAAGCAATGCGTAGTTTCACGACAAGCGTGCTTCAGCTTTGGGAACAAGATCGGTTAGAAGCGGGGCACGGGGATCCAGAGAAGAAGGTTAGGAACATGGACAGGGAAGAACAGAAGATACAGAGAGAGATTCAAGCACTGGAAAAGAAAATGGTTCTTGTGGCACCTGGTGATGGTAATAGTCTTTCGATATCGGGCAACATTGTCTACCAAAGTGATACTAGCAATGATAGTTTACAAGGTAGTTTGCAACGGATTTTTGAAGCTATGGAGAGATTCACTGCTGAATCTATGAGAACTTATGAGGAACTCTTACAGCGCACGGAAGAAGAAACTGCGCCACGAGAACTTGAGGAAGAGGAGGAATAGTAGTAAGCAAAACTGGAGGAAGATCTTTACTTGCCAATTCAATTTGAATCCCATGATCGAGCTGTTTGCTAATCTAGCAAAGGCTGAATACTCGGTTTTGCGGTTTACCAAACCGTGAAAACCAAGTGGAATCATCTGTATCTCCTTTCTGAGACTCTGGCATGAAGAACCGATCAAGATGATGATCTTAGAAGAGGCAGAAACTAGTTTTGATGCAGCTGTGGAGAAAGGTTTGATAACTTGACACTTTGCCACATATGACGCAAGTCACAGATTGAGCTGAGTTTGGTAGATAAGACTCTTAGGACAAGGCTTATGATAATTCTCAACAATTATTTTTGTAAAATGCCAAGTTAGGATAGCTCAGGCAAATCTTTTGTTTTTTCTTCTTTTATCTTGGTGAAGGCTCATGTATTATTTCTCTGTCTAAAGATGCTTTGGTCCTGAGCAACTGAACTGTGTTTAGTGTAGTAAAGTTCGGTTTATAGAATAAAATAAAAATAGAACAATAACTTAAGATTTGGAAATTTTCCTACGTTGAAAGGAATTGCAACCACAATTGAACCTTTTTTATTTACCAAATTGTTGTCATTCCATTGATATATTTAAGAATAAAAAGGATTTCAACTAAATATATATACTAAGTAATAAAAAAAATATTTAACTGTTCCTCATTTGTAGAACAAAAACTTCATAATTTCATATTGATTAAACTCCGAGTCTCACTGACCATGAAAGTTACTATATCTATCTAAATCAAAATTACAATAGAGATAAATGCATCTTCAATATTAAGAAATCATTGGATTCAAATAAATAATTGGATTGGACGTGCTCATTTTACACGTCTTTTTTCGGATTTATAACTTTTGTACCATCACCCAAGTAAATAAATCACATCAACTCTTTTCAAATCACTGTTCTTTTTTTTTTTACCGAACTATTTGCAGAAACTAGATATAACGATACGCGACACTGAAATAATATAAAAGTATCCAATACTGATATTTCCCACATTATTTCCGATGTGCATATTTGATCATAAGAAAATTTTCAAAATACATGCTCTTTAACAAAAAAAAAACTACATGAGATATCTATGTTATGGAAATTGGAGAAAAAAATGTAGAATGATTTACGTGAAAGAGATATTCTCGTTAAAGTTGGTGTTTCATGATATGGATGGCCTAAAAATATAGTTAAATAAATTATTTCACGATAAGTGGAGACGAATTATTTTCAATCATTAACATGACCAGAATTAAACATCACTGATTCATGAAACTACTGACAAATAATAAACCCAATGGCCTCAGTACACTCGGCTATAGTGCCTGCGCCAATAGTTCTAGTCTTGGAGCTGTCGTGGCGCCTAACATGATTAGCGTGACCTTGATGTTTCTTGTGTCAATCTTTTTTTTGTTCTCTTTGTTAGAAAAAAATTCTCTTTTTTTTTTTGCTGCGAACTAGATCGAGTAATAATAACATGCAGAGAATAAGTGCCAGAAATTATTATTGCGATCCAAACATAGGTTAATGATATGTGTATATAAATATAATATTACTAGCTAGTATATACAGTAGTATTATATAGATAGTGCTTGAGCATCTAATCATATAAGAAAGCTAATTTGGATCACTTCAGTCTTTGCCTTTTCGACACAGAGAGACAGCTCGTCTGTTCTTGAAAGCTTTGGAGCTCTGTTTCTCAAAAGTTGCAATATCTTTCATTTGCATCCATCCAACTAAGAATACACATGTCTTTTTGGTTGTTTTCTCTAAAATTATAGAGAACTAATGGTTATAAATTATAAAAAGAAAACTAATTTATCCGTTTAAAATTGGAGTATTATTTGTTAGATTTTTTTATTAATCAAATAATCTGAAAATAAATATCAATTTATTGTTTAAAGAGGAATAAAATCGAAATTTTTATTCAAAAATAGTATATGTAAAAAATATACAGTAGTTCTAGGTGTCCAAACTAAATTCAAATGGGAGTATAAAACATACTGGATAATTTTACGGTGTATTTTATAAATATATAAACTCGGAATGTATTGCAGAAAAGAAAACCACATAAATCCAAATATCACACGGTTTCAAAGTCAACTTCTAAAAAAAAACTTAAGATTTTTTCACACGCTTCTCTTAACATTTAACACGAAGTACGAACCTTTTGAAATTAGTTGTTAGATACTTAGAACCAGGACAACAACAAAAAAAAGAACATTGATTTTGACCAAAAATAAAAGAACTTGGTTGAATTAGAATGTTATATGAATAAATAAAGAAAGAAAAAGTAGGAATGGTTGATGTATAAATCAACCCAAATATAATCCTTGGTCATCGGAATCTGCCTTCTTCTGATTTTTTTTTATTTTCAGTTTCCAAATCCATTGGTTTAACCTTTTAAGATAAAACAATTTACAGACCAAAAACAGTAACACAAACATTTCAGACTTCGACCTTCTTAAGACAACGAAAACAAAAAGACAGTAATAATATAACAACTTTTTGTAATAAATCCACATAATCAATGTGTTTAATCAGTTGTACTATTGACAATTAGGAGACAAGTCCCAGAAACTTACCTCTAATAGTCAAAACAGAAGAATTGAAAAATCAAATTTTATTGTTTTTTCTTTCGACCAGAATCGTCTCTTTCTCTCTCCCTCTTACAAGGATCGAAAGAGAGACACTTTTCGACTTCCGTAAGAAAAGAGTTTGATGGGTTGTTGTCAATCCTTATGTTCGGGTGAAAACCCACTTCGTAAAGCTGGAGCTCAACCGCTGCAACAGTCTCAAAACCACCAAGGTGACGCTACGAGAGCTACTGGACTCGATAACGGCGGAATCAGAAGCGGTGGAGCTGGTGATGTAGACAGAGGAGGAATCCCATCTTTCTCTGAGTTCTCTTTCGCTGACCTTAAAGCAGCTACAAACAACTTCAGCTCCGATAACATCGTATCAGAGAGTGGTGAGAAAGCCCCAAATCTTGTTTACAAAGGCCGACTTCAGAATCGTAGATGGATCGCCGTCAAGAAGTTTACTAAGATGGCTTGGCCTGACTCTAAACAATTTGCAGTAAGCAAACAAAATACAAAAAAACTTGTCATCTTTGTTTCTGATATATTTGTTTCAGGAAGAAGCATGGGGTGTTGGGAAATTGAGGCATAATAGATTGGCTAATTTGATTGGATATTGTTGTGATGGAGATGAGAGACTTCTTGTTGCTGAGTTCATGCCTAATGATACTCTTGCTAAGCATTTGTTTCATTGTATGTTTCTTTCTTTTGCCTTTTTATTTATTAGATATAGTTAATCTGGTAGTTGAATCTTTTAGTGCTAAGTTTAAATGTTATAGGGTCTATGTTAGGTGATTAAAATGTCTTAAAGGTGTAAATTTTTATATTATGACAGTGAGTCTTTTAGCTTGTAAATGTGTCTCTAAAACTATGAAATTTAAGTCTATTTAGTATTCTTTATTTGCCAATTTCAGGTGGATTTATGATTTTATTATGTGATAGGGTTGTGGTGTTAGATAGGTTTAAAATGACTAGTTTAAGTGAATTAGAATTGTCTTAATGGTGAGATTTTGTTTGGTTAATTCTCAGGGGAAAATCAGACAATCGAATGGGCTATGAGGTTGCGAGTAGGATATTACATAGCTGAAGCTTTGGATTATTGTAGTACTGAGGGTCGTCCATTGTACCATGATTTAAATGCTTATAGGGTTCTCTTTGATGAGGTATTATTTTTCTCTTCTTTAATAGTTATTCCATGCTTACAAGATCTATTGTCTTGTTTGTAATCTTAAAGCGCTGCTTAATATTTGTAGGATGGTGATCCTCGTCTTTCATGTTTCGGTTTGATGAAGAACAGTAGGGATGGTAAAAGTTATAGTACAAATCTAGCTTATACACCACCTGAATATTTAAGAAATGGTAAATCAATTTGTTACTCTATGGATTATTCCTATCAATATAAAATGCAAATCTATAGTTCTTGCAAAAAAAATTGCGATTTATTATTGAAATATCGATGGATCTCAATGTGGTAAGTTTTGTGTTGTAGGAAGAGTGACACCTGAAAGTGTTGCATATAGCTTTGGAACTGTCCTTCTGGATTTGCTTAGCGGAAAACACATCCCTCCTAGCCATGTAAGTTCCTATCTATACATTCGAGTAGGAACAAGTGTACTACTACAAGATTGTGTGTGTTTGTGAATTTATCGGCTCATTATTCATGATTTTTTATCAAGTTATGCGAAGCAACAATAGTTATATATTAGATACAAGTCTTGTTCTTTAAGCACTATTTATTAGATATAGCTCTCACTATGTAATGTGGACAGCTTCTCTAGTATCTACTAGGTGTTTTGGTTCTTGCATAGTTAATCTTGAAAGATGTACATGTCATATAGTTCCAGTGATATTAAGTTTTGTTGTATTAATTCTAGGCTCTAGATATGATACGCGGCAAGAATATTATTCTGTTAATGGATTCACACCTCGAAGGAAAGTTCTCAACAGAAGAAGCTACTGTAGTTGTTGAACTTGCCTCTCAATGTTTACAATATGAGCCTCGAGAGAGACCCAACACAAAAGATTTTGTTGCAACACTTGCACCATTGCAAACTAAAACAGATGTAAGCAAGACATCTTTAAACTCCTATGTTTGACCAAGTTCTTAGATTTGTCTTTCTTAAGTGTTAAAACATTTTGGTTACAGGTTCCTTCTTATGTGATGCTTGGAATAAAGAAGCAAGAGGAGACACAAACACCTTCGACTCCACAGAGGCCACTTTCACCATTAGGTGAGGCTTGCTCAAGAATGGATCTCACAGCTATTCATCAGATTTTTGTCATGACACATTACAGAGATGACGAAGGCACAAACGAGGTAATTAAGCAATAGTTTTAGTTTTTAGTTTACTAAAACGCGGTCTAAAGATGGTGACTCTTTAACTAGATCTTGAGGGGTTTATATATGGATTTCAGTTATCTTTTCAAGAATGGACCCAACAGATGAAGGATATGCTTGAAGCTCGCAAACGCGGTGATCAATCTTTCCGCGAGAAAGATTTCAAAACTGCCATTGAATGTTACTCACAGGTATTATCTCTGGCTACTTCTTTTTTACATGTTCAATACATTTGTCCGGTTTAGTGAATAACCAATAAATTTCCATTCGGTATGGTTAATAACCGGATTTGCCAATTATTTGTATATTTGGATTTTTATTAAAACTCATATGGTTTTATATACATTGCTTGTGAGCAGTTTATAGACGTTGGTACAATGGTGTCTCCAACAGTATTTGGTAGGAGAAGTCTATGTTACTTACTATGCGATCAACCAGACGCAGCACTACGCGATGCTATGCAAGCACAATGTGTGTATCCGGATTGGCCAACGGCTTTCTATATGCAATCTGTGGCATTAGCAAAGTTGAACATGAATACAGACGCAGCTGATATGTTGAATGAAGCTGCTCAGCTCGAAGAGAAGAGACAGCGAGGTGGTGGCAGATGATCTTTGATTCATTGAACATCTTGTTGTAAACTTTGATGAGCTTCAAATTATTTTTTTTTAAAAGAAGGAAATTGATGTTTGTTTGTATCATTGTATGCAATACATTTTGTAAGTTTAATGGATAAAGTTAAAAGTGTTTTTTAGACTACATTGTTACCTTCTAAAAGTAATTTATGTGTTTCATTCTCATCAATCTTATTACTTGCTACTCCACTCTACACATTGGTTTGCATAAATCTAACTCAAACTGATATTTAATAACGTTAAGCAAGATTTGATTATAGACAACTCCAGATTTGATGGGGTTTATGACTTATGAGGGAGATTAATCAATCAATGAGGATGCAACGAATTGGAGATCCTTCTGCTCCAACTAGTCTTAGTGGTAAGCAATGGACAGAGTAGACTCCTGCCTTCACATCATCCAGCTTCAATCCTTCAACAAGTATAGTCTCCTGTCAAGGTTTTATAATACCATCATGATCAAATCTTCACTGTTTTGGATTCATCTAGTTAAAGGATATTGCTTGCTTACTCGGTCTTTTAGGAATACTAAGTGGGACGGAATCAGATCATCATATGCAGCTACTGATAGATAATCAATCCCTGACATGATAACATTATAACTCAGCTTAGATACTACTACATAACTGGTGTCGCGGACAAGTTGAATGGTTGGATTATTACCAACAAGTTTGATGTCTGTGTTGTCTACTAACCACTGTGCACCATCCTTCATGAATCCAACATAACTTGTATCAAACTCTTTCTTGAACATAAGACGCCTGAGATGTTTTAAAATCCATAGTTACCATATCCAACACTCATTTGATTTCAACAGATGACAAAATCTTAATTGAGAATGACTAAGCTAAACATTACCTGTCAGTGTTCAATGTTCTAAAAAGCACACGACGAACTCCTCTTGGAATGTGAAGAGATTTCATCACTTGAGCTACACAATACAATCACTCAAAACTTAGTCTTAATCACACTTATCTTATACTAAATTACTTTAACTTACCAGTAATGTTCTTATCCTTAGGAACATCAACCAACAACGCAGGACCTAACAATATACAAATTCAAAATCTTTAAACTAAAACAAATAGAAACAAGGCAAGGCTTTGTTAGATCATAATAATACCATTGAGAACTTGAAGATCAAGTGAGTCTACATCAAAACCAGCGTCGTAATAGTTATCATAGACGTGTCCAGGAGAATCAACGTGAGTACCAGTATGCGTTGGAATATTCATCTGAGAGTTATTAGCGAGAGATCCGTTCTTCATACTCGCAGCTAACCATAGAAACCGTCCAATTCCTTCAGATGAGTCCCATGACGGCATATCTGGAGTGTAACGGTGACTGATGTCGAAGATTTTACCTTCTCCATAAACTTCACGGCGGATTGGCTTGAGTTCATCAGCGAAACCTCCGTCGATAGGAACAGTTCCCGGTATGGAAGGGTAGGCATCGGAGACGGCGGTGGAAATAGGAAGAGAAGGGAGAGAGAGGAGAGTGATGAGAAGGACTAATGGAGGAACGGCCATTGTTACTGTTTCGATAATGTCGAACAAGATGAATCAATTTTGATCACTTCGTTTATGTTTTAAATGATTTACTTTACGGGCCTGGATCAATGATAGGCCCAAACTATCAGCTAAATTTTGAACATGATAGGCCCAAACCATCACTATGGGTTTCATTTTTTCAAGTATTAATGATAGGCCCAAAGAGGTTCTTCATCGCAAAGCATAGGATGATGTGTGAACTGAAAGATGCATCTATTTCAACCGTAAATATTGAAATTGGTTTATTCCTTGGAATTTTTAATGCTCTTTAAGTTGAGAAATAAAGAACAAACTTGATTTATATCAAATAATGTTGTATTAGATTTTGTGTTAATTGACATTTACATCTCCTATTGTATTTGATCAATAATTAAGAGAATGATACAAGTGCGCATAGCTCTCTTTGAGTCTATTTTCTTTCAATAAAGTTAGTATGATCCAGTGGGATATACTCATGTATATTATATTAAATTAATTTGTATACCTTAAAGTGACTGATTAGTTTTCTTTTTACTTTATGTGGTTTCAAATCTCCTTTGTGAACTACCAAATGAATGAGACAACAATATAATAACTTCGCTTTTATGGTTTCTCATATTAAATACATCCTAGCAAATATACTCAATTGAAGACTACTTTACTTATTGCTACTTTTCAACTACGGCCACTAGTAGTAATACTGCTACATTATTAGTTTATATTTTAACTACTTTTTTATACGAAAATGCTGAGTCAAAAGTAAGTTCCACCAACGTAACTAGTATTTCGACCGACACCTAAAATCTTGTAATGCCAAAGCTGACTTGTACTATGAAAATTAATATAAGGTATTCAACTTGACATGATATAACGCACCAACATTGTCTTTAACTTGAGCCACACAACACCAGATGAAACCATTTGTATCATAAAGAGATTGAAGTTGCAAGGCTGTGTGATAGTAATTGGTTTTTGAAAATGACATAACTGTTTACGTCACTACAAGACACATTATTTCAGTCCGACAAGGGATCCACTTGGAGTATCATTGTGTAAAGAAAGTAAAAAAAAGTAAAATAAATAAATAAGGGAAAAAAAATAGAGATCTAAGATTTAAATTATAAAAACTAGGGGTGGGCAAACGGGAATTCGGGACGGGATTTTACGGGAATGGGAATGGGACGGGAATTCAGGAGTACAAAAATGAGTCCCGTTTACGTCCCATATAAAATATGGGA
>KE156571.1:588-43268 GCA_000411055.1 Leavenworthia alabamica
TCCGACATCTCTACAAGCCTTGTTGAGTTTTCCGACAACCTCCGCCACGTCAGCATCTTCCGCCATGTTGGGATCATTACATTTGACTAGTAAAGAACTAATATCTATAATAACATGATCTCATTTTAGTTGTAAGTTACATTATATATATACAATGATAATGATATATATATATAAATATTTGATATACCGATGATTGGTAAATGGGATTTGAAGTCTGTCGCCATTTCAGATACTTAAGACAATGACGGAAACACATTGCTCTAACACATGTCTATATATATAATACTATAAAGTTATAAACTATATGTTATGTGTAATTAATAGTAACATAGATGGTTAGGTTATATTTAATTTGCTACCGAATTAGATTAGTTGTCTCTTTGAATCTTCAAAAGCCAAAAACAAAGGCCGCCATCGTGGGATGCATGTTTTTTTAATAGGTACTGTATATAATTATGCATAGGCTCGAGCACGAAGCGAATATTCAGAAACTTTTTACTATTCGTGATTTGATTCGTTTCTGTCGAATAGTTAATATTGTGATTAGTTTCGATTCAAAAAATTTCGAATATTCAGAAATTTGAATATTCATAATTTTTTGTATTATTCGCGAACTATTTGCTTCGTTTCGATTCGTTTTTATTGTCTAATTTTGATTTTTTAAATCGTAGTTTTCTAATATAGACAAAATATTTTTTAAAAAATCCGAATATTAGAATAAAATATTTTTAAAAAATATTCAAATATTCGTGATAAATAGAGAACATAAAAATTATTTATGAAATAAATAACCATAATCACTAAATTTTTTATTTTTATATATATATATATTTATAACTATATGTTTTAATATATTTATATATAATTATATATATAATAAATATCCGAATCGAAGNAATAAATAACCATAATCACTAAATTTTTTATTTTTATATATATATATATTTATAACTATATGTTTTAATATATTTATATATAATTATATATATAATAAATATCCGAATCGAAGCGAATATACGGTCTTTTCAAAAATGATATTTGATATTTGATTCGTTTATTACGAATACTAGATTTTGCTATTTGATTTGTTTCAAAAAAAATACGAATATTTAGATTTTTCAATTCGAATTGATTCAAATATCGAATGGAACCGAATCTTATAAATATTTTGACCAGAACTAATTATGCATGTTTGTGATCATTGTTCATACTGACATGTTTTTTCTATTATCACGTGGCAAGATATGTGCGCCAATTAGGTATTGTTCGAGATCTGACCCATTTTGTATAAGAAAAATTAAATGTTAGTACAACTTAGAAAAGATATAAAATAAACTACGATGATTGTTTTTTTTTATTTTTGTTATATGAAGTTTATTAATAAATATTTGAGAGATACAAAGTCCATTTACAGTTACAATATAAAATGTTAATGCAATTTCAAGCTGAATTTATGTATTCCGTTAACAAAAAGTCCAAAAAGAAGATCATACAAAATAAATTCTGATAAACAAAATCTGATCCAAGAATTATACAAAGATTGAGCTTATGTTCTTTGTGGCAGCTGTGTTTCTTTCTTATCTTTGTGACATTATTTATTCTAATAATTCCTTGTAGATAAATAAATAAAAAAACTGATAAATTCAAACGCACAAAATATAAAAAAAAAAAGGCAAGCCACCGCGACGGCCAAAAAACCTATCTAACTTTTGACCAAGCTTTAGTTTGGTAGTGAATCCATTAATGTCTTTTAAGACTTTAACCATTAAGTAACTCTATCAACAAAGCATTTAATTTAGAGTAATTTATTCTAACACGTACGTATTTTATTAGCTAAAAATACATTAATTTTTTAATTGGACATAAATATAATTTTTAAATTAAATGTATTTTTATTAAAAATTATTATTAAAAATTATAATATTTATAAAAAAATATATTTTTATTTAATATTAGGATTTAATATATAATGTTTGGGTTTAGTATTTATTATTTAGGGGTTAGGGTTTACTATTTATTGTTAGGATTTAGTATTTATTATTTAGAATTTAGAATTTTGATTTAGAGATTAGAATTTAATATTTAAAGTTAAAGTTTAATATATAGTGTTTGAGTTTAGTTTATTGTTTAGGATTTATATAATTTTTCTAAAATAAAATCAAACTTTTAATTTTATTGAATTACTAAATGTTAATTTTACCCTAAATCAATTTTAATAGTATTTATGTAATATAAAGTAAATTGAGTGGTATTTAAAAGAATTTTCCTTTAATTTATCTACCATCGAATTATTTTTACTTAAGTTTTTTTACTACCATGATTTTGTGAAATTTTTTAGTAAATAATCCACCTTCTTGTTATGGAAACTAAAATTTTTTAATCCATGGATAATTTAAGTACTATAGTGGCTAAAATGTTATATTTTTTATACCAATTTAATGTGTTTCAAATATTATCAGCAGCAAATTGAAGAGTAAGTAATAACTTTGTATGTCGTACTACAACTTATTGGGCCAAAGCCCATCTTATAGTATTGTGCTAGTTTAAGGCCTTTTAGAGTTCGCTGAACAAAAATTTAGCCAAGTTAAAACCTCTTGTTACGTTTGATCTGAGATTATTCTTATATCTTCACCGTCGTCTCCTCTGCCTCCACAAACCTTAACCGCATCGACGATTCTCACTTTCTCTCGTAATCACTGATAATTTCGATTTAGGGGTCATAGAAACGATGTACAACGGAATAGGGTTACAGAGAGCAAGAGGATCAGGAACTAATGGTTACATTCAAACGAAGCAGATGGAATCGTTTAGAGCCTGCACTGGGTTTGCCTTCAAGTAATAGGAACTTTTTAAAAGACGTTGGGCTTAATATTTGGGCCCAAATAATAAAAGTAAGTGGGCTTAACTCCCAGAATCGTGACGTGGCTGTGTCTCATTGGTTGTTCCTGCTAATTTAAGTCCTCGACGAAACTCCAAATTAAATTTAAATATTATTTTCATCAAGTAATAAATATTCTAGTGTGTTTATCATCATCTTCATCATCATCTGCGTGTAACACCTTTACGCCATCGTTGACGTCTCAGATCTTTGAATAAAAGCTTCTCTTAATCTTCCCACGGTAACTCTAATTTGTACATCTTTCGTTCCTCTTAAACTTCAGTTTCTGCGTACACTCGAATTTTTTTTGCCTGAAGATTTTCATTTCTAGATCCTTGAAAACAACGATCCGTGAAATCCTAAATCACAAGTCGATTGAATTATCCATTTAGGGATTTATATAATGGATTTTCCGGAGAATTTGTCATCGTCAGATACAGGAAGATTAGAGCAGATTGTTTCTCATTTCTTCTCAAAGGCATTACACATCGTTCTAAATTCTAGAATCCCTTCATTGAAATCTCGTGTTCGTGAGCGTTTCTCAGTTCTTAATATTAGAAAAAGTGATAAATGGTTTAATCTTGTTATGGGAGATCCTCCTGCTGCTTTGGAGAAATTGCATTCTTGGCATATGAATATTTTGGATTCTATGATTATAGATATTATTCTTGTTCATCCCATTCCAACTGGTGATGATGATGATGATAATGATGATGATCATCCCATTGTTAGATCAACTGAGACTGTGATTGAGCGTTGGGTTGTTCAGTATGAGAATCCATTGATTACATCTCCTCAGAGTGCTGATTCTTCTACTCGTTATCAGAAGGTTTATAAGAAATCTATCATTCTTTTACGTTCTCTTTATTCTCAGACTCGGCTTTTACCTGCGTATCATGTTTCCAGGCAACTGAGTTCTTCTCTTGCTTCTTCTGCTTATGACTTGATTTACAAGGTTTCTTCTTTCAGTGATATGTTCTCTGGTCCTGTGATAGAAACTATGAAAGAGTTTCGTTTTGCATCTGTTGAAGTGCCTCCTGGTCGTCTTTGTACCTCGGTTACTTATCGTTCTGATTTATCTGATTTCAATCTTACTTCTCATATCACGTTGCCTCCAAGAATTATAATTGATTATGTAGGAAGTCCAGCAACTGATCCTATGAGGTTTTTCCCTTCGTCAGGGAAAAGTGTTCAAGGAACATCTTTTTCAGTTAGAGCTGGTCGACCTCCATTGACTGGTTCATCTGATGACCGTCCTCATAGCTGGACTAGCGGCTTTCATAGACCGCATGCTCAATTAGTAACACCAAGCCAATCTTTTTCACATCAGTTTTCACCTGGGTTGCATGATTTCCATTGGTCACGTACAGATGGATTCAGTGATCCTCACCAGCTTTCACCTCCTTTTTCGCCATCGGGTTCCCCCTCTACTCCAAGATACATTTCAGGTGGTAACAGTCCACAAGTTAATGTGAGACCGGGGACTGCTCCAGTGAAAATTCCTTCCTCAGCCACAAACAATATATACGTTTCATCTAACTTTTCTGAGCCAAGTAGGAATCCACTTCCTCCTTTTTCTCCCAGAAGTGCGAGACGCTCCCCTTCATCACAAGACTCATTCCCTGGGATTGCATTGTACAAGAGTTCGAGAAGCGGAGAGTCTCCTTCTGGATTAATAAACCAGTACCCTGCCCAGAAGGTTAAGCTTCTTACTTTTTATGTCTCTTGCTTAATGCAAGAACAAGATCACAATGTTTTGTATTGCCTCATCTGATAAGTTGTGTTGTTTCGAATTTACTCTTCAGCTCTCAAAGGACAGTAAATACGATTCAGGCCGCTTCTCAGGACTTCTGTCTTCAAGTGGTTCACCAAGATTCGGGTTTTCAAGGAGCCCTAGTAGATTATCATCCCAAGACGACTTGGATGACCCTGATTGTTCGTGCCCTTTTGATTTCGATGATGTCGACGAGTCTGGACTTCAGTACGGGTAAGGTGGCTTTACCTCATTATCTAACTTACACCACTCTTAGAGAACTAATCAACATAACAGTATATGTTGGCTGTTATGTGTAATGTGAATTTGTTTCCGATGCAGCCAAAATCTTGACCGGAGGAAAACTTCAAGCTCTATATCACAGTCGCTACCTATAGGGAGAAAGTCACAGGACGCAGCGGTTGGAGTTCTGGTTCACATGCTGAAAACAGCACCACCATTAAGACAAGACTCAAGCACTTACATGGCATCAATGTCTGGGGTTGATAGAGCAGGTTCAGTTTCAATGTCAGGTCCAGAATCTGAATTTTCAATGACTCGAAGCACATCAGATGCACTAGAAGAGTTGAGAAACTACAAGTTGCTTAAAGACTTGCTTCTCGCCAAATCCAAGAGTGGATCTGGAACAACTCGTGTCAACTGAGCCAAATCGAAGAGCAATCAAGGTATGAGTTATCAGATATTGATGATTGTATATATGGATTTGATGACGAATACTTAAAACTCTTTCGTATAATCATGTCCAAAAGTCAATAAAGCAAACCTTACACAAGTGTGATGCAGAGAAACTTCCTTTCACGCTTTCCACGTGTCAACATCTCATTCGCTATATGACATATCCTTTAACATGTCATTGACTTACCTATTTTACCCTTCTTTACTTGTATAGTCAATGAACCCACCTTATTACTAAAAGGGTAAAATCGTACTTCAAATTTTCCCAAACGCGTAGCGTACGTGGCGAAACGTTATTTTATAGAGAAAAATTCACATCTTCTTCTTCTTCACTTTACCAAAAAATCGTATCGATTCTAGGGTTTATTATCTTCTCATAATTTTTATTTGTTTGTTTTCTTCGTGATACCTTCGAATCGCATCAATGAATCAGAATCTTAAAGTATTATCAATGGAATCACTACCAGTTGGATTAAGATTCCGTCCAACAGACGAAGAGCTAATTCGTCACTATCTCCGTTTGAAAATTAACGGTCACGATGACGACGTTAAAGCTATCAGAGAAATCGATATTTGCAAATGGGAACCTTGGGATTTACCTGGTACCTTCATCTTCATCTTGATTATCTCTTTGTTCCTTAATTTTACTTAAAAGCTTTGTTGTTGTTTGTGTGTAGATTTGTCTGTAATCAAAACAAAGGATTCAGAATGGCTCTTCTTCTGTCCATTAGATCGGAAGTATCCTAATGGAAATAGACAGAACAGAGCAACTATTGCTGGCTACTGGAAAGCTACAGGAAAAGACAGAACTATTAAATCTGGTAAGAACAATGTTATTGGTGTGAAGAGAACTTTGGTTTTTCACTCTGGTCGAGCTCCTAAAGGAACACGAACTCATTGGGTTATGCATGAGTATCGTGCTACTGAGAATGATCTTAGTGGTATCAATCCTGGACAGGTAAATAGTAATAGTTATAATGCATTCTTGTAAATGTGTAATCTTAATTTTGATTTTGTAACTTTAAATTATGTGTTTTTTTATATGTAGAGTCCATTTGTTATATGTAAGTTGTTCAAGAAACAAGATTTGACTTTAGATGAAGAAGATTTGAAGTTGGTTGAAGCTGAACCTATTGTTGAAATGACTAAGTCTGAAGTATCTGTGGTTACTAAAACAGAAGATGTGAAGCGTTACGATATTGCAGAGTCTTCTCTTGTGATCTCTGGTGATTGTAATAGTGATGAGGTTACAACTGCTGAGGTGAGGAGATTGTTGAGTTTTCTTAGATGATGATTTTGTGTTATTGTTGATTTGCAAATTAATTATTTTGTTTTTGTTTTTTTGATTTATGCAGCTTGTAGATTTTGATTGGTGTTCGGAGTTAGAGTCAATGGATTACAATCTGTTCTCTCCATTACACTCTCAACTTCAATCTGAGCTTGGTTCATCTTACAACACATTTCAGCCTGGCTCGAGTAATTTCTCAGGGAACAACAACAACAACTACAACTTCCAAATTCCGAGTCAGTATGGTACGAATGAAGTAGATACATATATATCTGAGTTTCTTGATTCGATTCTTGAGAATCCAGATGAGCCTGAGAAGCAGCTGAGTGGGTTCGATGGTGCAGCACCAGATCAGGTTCATGGAGTTTCCTCAATACTTGTAACACGAAATTACAAATCATAACTAACTAACTTTTATCAATCTATTTGATTGCAGATTACGCCAGTGTATCAACAGAGTTTAGCAGTTGACATGAGCAATGATGTTTCAGGAACATTTATTAAGATTAAGAGTCGGCAGACACAACCTTCAGGCTGTAGCAATGAGTATACAGCACAAGGAAATGGCTCAAGAAGGCTGCGTCTACAACGTAACCTTAACAGTATTAACACAAAGAATCCAGAGTTTGAAGTTATCAAGAGAGAGGTGAGAATAAAACCACCTGCCTTGTCATGAATTGAAATTATTGAACTGTGACATTAACAAAATTAATGCTACACAGGTTGAGGACACTGTTGGAGGAACCATAGAGAAAAGATGTGGAAAGCTAATGAGATCAAAGAACAAAACCGGTCTGGCCTTGAGTTGTTCATATGGAGGACTTCTTAGGGCAGCCATAGTTGCAGTTGTGTTCTTGATGTCAGTTTGCAGTCTAACCGTAGATTTAGGAGCATCTACAATGCCCTGAAAACTGGAAGATTTTGTAAATTATAGTGTGATTGAACCAAGGTTTTTGCTTTTGTGTTAGTTTATAATTGATTTGCCTTAACCAGGAACAGTTTATAAGATGTATTTGTTTATACATATGTAGTTAAGGCTTATGTACTACGTTATGTTGAGAGGTTGAAGACTCCTGATTCTAGTTACTTGCTTTGACTTATATAGAGTTCTAAACCTGATAACGATAGTACAAAGAATAGTATTATATCAAATCCAAGATTTTGAGAACCACTAACCCATGGTGACCAGACAGAGAAGAAGAAGAAGATTCACTAAATTGTGGAGAAGAAAAATTGAGTAATATTTATGTTCGCTCTCAAGAAATCCTTAGAAGTGAGGTGAGAATAATCTCCTAAAGTCCAATATAAAGAAATCCCCAAAACAAGAACATCTAATATTTTATGAATTTATAGGAAAAATTTATGAAAAACCATATCTTCTTATGAAGCCAAAGCTGGTTGGGTTATTGGAAATGGTTTTATATCTTAACGGAACTCGATGTTGATGATGATGAAAAAATCAAATCGAGGGGTTTGTGGTTGTGNTGTTACCAGTCTGCTTAGCTACATATATCTGCTTCACCTTATTGTTGTTTTGAAAGCCTCTTTCTCTGGTCATTGGTTGGTTTCTGCCATGGAAACTCGACCTCCTATTATGCTGGTGTTGGTGTTGATGGTGGTGGCTTGAACCTGAACCACCAACATGCTGAGACTGTGTGTTCTTCTCTTGGGAGGATTGTCCTTGTTGTTGTGGTGGCTTGAACCCAGGACCAGTTGGATTCTGAGCGTTGTTGGGATCAGACAAGGTTGTATTGGGCTTAGGTGGTGGTGAAGCACAAATGGTGGAACTGTAAGAGTTTGACGAGTCCACCATTGCATCTGAACCTGAGGATGTTTGGACGTTGGGATATCTATGAGGAGGAGGAAGCATGTTGTTGTTGTTAAACTGAGGTGGTGGAAGATTGGAGCCATCAGCTGCTTCTTGATGTATCTGCATTTGCATTGTTGGAGGACCCGGAAATGGCATGTAAGGCCACCGTGCTCGAACAGGCATCTCCTGAGAAGAAGACTGATCCACACCATAAAATAAATATGAAAAAGTCCATAGATTCTACTAATTAGCATTGTTTGGATGAGATCAAAATACCTGGAAATGGGATGGGTCAAACATGGCAAGAGGAGAAGGCATAGGGAGGTGCTGAAGAGACGCAGGTACAATGTTACATTGCATGTGGGTAACATTTGGATTGTTTACATCACCATCTACTCCAGCTTGAGAAGAAGATACACTTGGGTTGTGTTTCCAATCTGGTTGTTTTCCAGATGGGATGTAAGTTGTTCCCATGAAACTCAAGCCTCCAAACTGTCCAACAGGGGCAAAGTGATTATAAACGAACATGTGAGGAGGGCCCTGAACACCTGGAATAGCACCGGGCGGCGGGGTTAGGAAACCAGCAGGAGCGTAGAATGAATCTACTCCAGAATGACCCTGTTGCTGCTGCGGCCAGGTCGTAGGTGGACCAGAAACTGTTCCTGGACCTTTCTGGAACTGTGATTGGTTTGCTCCTGCGTCATGGTGTGGGCCAAAAGCAAAGATAGGACCTCTCAACATGGGGTTCACATCATAGAAAGGGTAATGAGGAGGGCCTGGAGGAAAGTGAGTGATCATTTGGTTTGAATTGTGTGGACTTGGTAATTGTGGCCACAGAGAGATTGGAGTGTCCACTGAAAGATCTGCTGGGAGAGAAACAATGAGAGACTCTTCAGGTTTTGCTAGACTAGGCTGCCCACTAACAGAACCTGCCAAAGCGAAATAAATTACTTCAGATAACAAATAACCATTTGGAAATATGTACGAACCCAACAGAAAGCACATATTACCACTTGCTGCTCCATCTTCCAACTCTGTTCCTCCATAAGTTTTGGTTTCAACAGGTAATACAGAACCAGTACTCAAGGCATTCTCACCAGTTTCATCACTAGTTATGGCTGCAACAGCAATAGCTGAAGCAGCTGCTTCTGCTTCACAAATCTCCGTGCCAGTGGATGGTGGGTTTCGATGTTTATTATCCTTTTCAAAATATAAAGAGCTATCATTCTCCGTATGCCCACCAAAGGGAGGGATATCAGTGGAAGATGCAACTGCACCTAATAGAGAAGAGAAGACACATAATTTAAATGCAAAGACAACCACTTCAAAGTGAAAATTGAGGTGTCTAAGCCACCAGCTCACCAAATTGAATTTTGCCCTCGGCAAGCAATGAATTTATTGGGCTTGTGCTGCTTGAAAATGTATTTTTCTTTATTAGACTAGAAGTTGATGTCGGATTTGGCTCACTAATTCGGTTGGCACCATTCTCAACAAAAACACATGAAAGAAGAGATACAGGTTTCATGGCTTCATCAAGCTGACTTTGGGTTAGGGCCATAACCTACAAGGAAAAACCAAAAGGCTTCAGATATTTGCATAGGCATAACCAATGACTAGTAGAGCATGAGTGAGAACTATTTTGGTTTTTATCCACGACGACATTTTTTCCCACAAATTCTTACAGCTTGACGCTTTCAATAAACCAGTCAATTAGTTCATTTAAAGAAAGTATAAATGTGGCATGGAACACATCCATTTTAGATGACAAGGTAAAGGTAAGCAACATTTAGCAGAAACGGACTTTTTTGGATGTCTTTTCCCGATTTTTGCAGAAACACGAACCCAAGTCAAGACAAAAGTTAATGAAACCTTGAAAAATATATACTCACCGGCTGATAGGTGAGTTGGTTACCCCAGGTCCCCACAGATGTTTGGATATTATCCGGAACCTTATTTTTGTTGCTAAAGACAAAACCTGATGCTTGAGTCTGATCATTTTTGGGTATAACTGGAAGAGCACTACTTACCTGAGCAGACCTGCATAATGAAATAGACGTTAATTAAACATAAACAGAGAAACACTATTTCTGCAAACAGACTTAAAGCATTTCAATTGGTCAAAGAGAGAAAAATACTTACTTGCTGCTCCCAGACTTTTCATCAGCATGGGAATCAGTTTTAGGGGATTGTGTGCCAATTGGGGATAACACCTGCCTGCTACAGACGGGATTAAATTGAGTATTGTTCACAACTTGGCTAGCTGGTGGGCTTCTGTTGGACCTGGCCGCAGCAGTATTGTTATGCAGAGTTGAACGGGGTTTCCGGGATGCCTGCAAGAACACAAATTCACTTTTAGTGAGAACTATCTCTGACTAGGTAACAATTTACAAGTAGAGCACTAGCGGAGTTAGATTGCATTACCTTGGATGCCTGAGACCTTTCTTTGATTTCTTTTTCTCTCTGTTCACGGCGGTCATTAAGCATTTGCCTTTTTGACCTTACCTCAATAAAATCATCATCGTCACTAGGAGCTTCAATGCCATGTTGCTCAAATACACGAACAATTCCACTCTGCAAAGGTGCATCAATTTCTTTTTCAGATATCGTATTCCTTTTAAGGTTTGCCTGTCCAGATTTCGGACTGAGTGGACTCTTCTCGACAGCATCTTTCCCAAGTCTACTCTCAAATGATCCCCCACTATTGGTTTTCTGCATAGCATTCAAACCGGACATTGAGCTATCTACTCCTTGTTTCTGAGACTTGTTGGACACTACATATTTTCTATTTCCGTTTCTTGTGGAATTTTGTGCCCTTCCGTTGCCATTTCGATTATCCTCGGAAGCTGGCCAGTTTGATTCCCGAACTCTAAATTCAACTCTCTGACGCCGGTATCTTCTATAACTGCCTGAATCTACTCGAGAACCCTCAGCAGTACCTGATGAGCGCAAGCCAACATTTCTAACTGCAGTTGTGTCAGACTGTTTTTCAACTAAATTTGATTTTCCATGAATCATCTTTCGAGAAGGTAATTCCGAGTTAGACAAATCTGGTTGTTTTTGTGGTGGCACAGCAGCCTCAGAGCTTGCTCTCACTGGAGATTTATTAGTATTGTTCAGTGTGCCCTCATCAGAAACATACATTGGTCGCCTAAGAACGCTAAGCTGAGGGTTGGAGATAGAGGTTGCTGCATTTCTAGTAAGCTGATTAACCGGATTTGCTTGACCAAGCTGAACCATCACCGAGGATCCAGGATTCTGATTCAAAGCATAAGTTGATAAACCATTCGCTTGGACAATGGGTCGAGGTGGTGGTGGCAGTACACCTTGGGACACTGGGGATGTATATCGTAGTTGACCAGACTGAATGATAGGAGGCTGTTGGATTTGGGAAAGTGTGGAACCAAACTGGGGATGAAGAGGAAGAGGCATTTGGATGGAACCAATCTGTATGGCAGGGAAAGGGGAAGGTATCAGCGAAGGACCAGAAAACAAACCAAACTGATACTTAACAGGCTCATCCATCTGTGCTGAAGTAGCGGGTACAGGAGGAATATTTGTCAGAAGAGGTGATGGATGTAGACCAATGCTGTGAGGCGGTACAACAGGATGAATAGAAACGGTAGAGTTACTCTTGGAGTCTACTTTATTGGTCAAATCAAATGACTGTTTGCCATTTGGGTGAATTTTCAGGTTCGGCATTGTGGTTTCAGTATTCTGGAAGGTCCTAGATGCATTATGAATGCTCAACGGATCAGAAATTTCAGCAGGTTGGGTGGCTTGTTCACCATGGCTTGTCTCAATAGGTCTTTCATCATCTAAAGAATCAACAGTATGCTCTGGAAGTGGAATTGTACCTCCGGAGTTCTGCTCACATTTTTCAAAGTCATCGCTGGGTATTTCAACCTCCACTCCTTCATTAAAGCCTAAGACTAGATTCGAGTCTTTATCCTCGAGATGCATTTCTTCTAATTCTTGGACGAGATCTATGTTCTCATCAACTCTGTGTATTTTATCCTCCTCCTGGTATCCATCTTCATCTTCATTGTATTCTTCTTGTTCCTGCACCCTCTCATTACTGTCAAGAGTCCACTCTTCATTATCCCAACAAGACACAGAGCCTGTAGCAATCATCAAACCATCATTTCCAACATCACTAGAGATAATTGGTGCTCCCCCCTTCTCTAGTAAACCAGTATCTTCTCCCTTCCTGGAAGCACCTAAGACATATGAATCTGCTGATTCATCCAAGTCATCATGAGAGAGATGAACAGGGGAATCAGGTGGGCTAGTAACAGAAAGTGAAGACTGAGAGTCGCATCTTCCAGTAAGCTTGCTATCGAACTGGTGTTGTTCATCAATACTACTCCCGGACACCACATGATGATCTTGAAGATCCCCTATATAACTGGCTAGAACCGTCGAATTAGTCCTACCTGTATGGCTGTAGCTAATCCCTCCAACAGAAGTTGAGGGACCAGGATGCTCAACGTTGCTTCTAAAGGATGACTTCTGCCTAGACTCCTGAGGAGGGGGAAGAACACGTGGCTGCCTTACTGAATACCTTGGTCTACCAAAAGGGTAATAGTCATCCCCCTCAGGATTCTGATACAACTTTTCAGGATACGGAGAATATGGACCATGGTGTGCACGGCCCTGGCTTTGTCCCCATCCGGGATCACCATAGTGCTCTCCAAAAGTTTCACGTGATTCAGATTCCATCCTATAATTCCTACTATGGATCCTTCCATCTCCAGGAATTCTCCAACTCTGATCAACTGAATGCTCTGGGAATCCTGGTTTGAAGTAGGAAGGCGCACTGAGATATCCTGTTGTCCCAAAGAACTCTTCCTGCGAGCTATGTGGAACATTATCCATATTTTGTGGAATAAACCTCGAGCTGTTTCCACTCTCAATATCTTCCGTTCTCCAGGTAGGCTTTTGTCTATCAGGGAACCCAAACGAACCGTCTCTAGAAAATTGAGATGCGGCATTGCTCTCAAATGATCGAATGGGTCTTGATAGATCTAAAGTTGATGACGTAGTAATTATATCCACCATCCTTTCGCTGTCTTCCCAATCACCAACATCTGCAGACTCTTTTTCTTTAACAATATCCAAGAATTTCTCCTCTGAAACAGTTGAAGATATGCTGCAACCTTTGGCAGCTTCAGCCTGTCTCCTGGAAATCTTTTCTTCCAACTCTAAAAGCTTTTGTTTAGCAGCTTGCTTCCTCCTTTCTTCCTCCATAATCAATCTATGTTTCTCCTCTTCCTTTGACTTTCTCAACTCTTCTACCTTCCTTGCAGCATCTAATCTCTCCTGCTCATTTCTGAAAGCAGCTTCTCTAGCCTCTTCTTCTAATCTTCTCTGCCGCTCATCTTTTTCACGAGCAAGCCGCAGTCTCTCTTCTTCTTCTGTTCGAGCTAGTTCTATCACCCTTTCCTGTTCCTCGAGGACCCGCCGACGTTCCTCTTCCTGCATCTTTTGAACTCGCTCAAGTTCAGCCTCAAATGACTCCCTGACAGGATCATGAAATTCAGATTGCTTCAATGCTTCTTTCTTCTTTTTAACAACACCAAGTACTGGGAATGGATCATGAACATCAAAACCAGTGTCACCAAAGTCTTCCACATGAGGTTTGTCACTCTTGAAGAAGGGGCGTTTATCCCTGCAAGAAGTTAATCTTGAAATCATTAATTAAGATCACAAGAAGTAAGCAAACCTCTAGAAGTAGAGCCATACCTATTCTGATTTTCAATTCCATACCCATCCCGATGAAAAGTACCCCTGTTGCTGGAGCTATCCATATTATTAGTATTCCATGTATGTCTTCCTCCTCCATGCTGATATGGAGCCTCTCTAGTTCCATTATTATTCCAAACATTTTCCCTTATTGTTGACAGGAGGTAGTTACTTTTCTTAACAGTTTCTCTGCCCCTACTAGACGGCCTTGCTCCATAAATACTTTTACCAATATTTGTGCCTTCATTTTGAAGTGGTGAGGAGACTCTCCAAGAGTTGGCCTCCCTTTCTCCTCCACTGACTGGTCTTACTTGAGACAAAGAGGACTTTGCAATTTCATTTTCACGCTGTCCTGGTTTGTCAATTATATTAGGAGTAGCATGCTTCTGAGGCAAGACATGAGGCCTCGGAAGATCAAACCCCCTATCCCAAAATGGTTCATTCTTTGAATAGCCATGATCCCTGTCCCGATCTCTTAAACCATGACTAGTGTCCCGCTCATCATCAGCCCAATCAGATCGTGGGGTCAAACGAACAAGAGGCAGTGGCCCAGAAAAATACTCTTTCTTTCTCACCTGTTCAGATGAATGTATTCCATTTGAGAAACTAGTATTCTCACTGAGCTCATTATCAAGCCGGCTACGCCCAGACTGGTTTTGAGGTCTCATATCTACAAGTGAATTGCCCATAGAAGAGACACCTCTCAACTCTTTTGAAAACTCATCACCTGCAACTTGTTTCTGTTTCTGGTTCAGACCCTCCTTCTGTTTCTGCTTAGACACAGAAGCTGAAGGCAAAGAAGCCTTGAGCGATGGGAAATCTTCACCCCTCAAAGTTGCAACTTTCTCTACATGATGAAAAGCCTGTTCAATAGGTTTAGCTGCACCAACCCGAGAAACAAGAGGCCTATTCAACCCATTACTCTCAATGTTACCACCTTCAACACTATGATTACCAATATCACCATCTTGCAAAGCAGCAGGCTTACTCCATCCCATACCGGACGAAGCAGGTCTGGTTCCACTCCCGGCAATTCCTCCACCAGAATGAAAACTCGAACCAGATGAATCAACTCGTGCATGCTCCTTACGGAGTGAAGGAAGGTTCAAGGGGGGTGGAACATATAACTTGGGCCCAGCATTTTGGGAGCTTCTTGGCCGTGAAAGAAGCACCATGTTTCCACCACCACCTCCACCTCTCCCCCGGTTTGCCCCATAACCTCCAGATTGATTAAACTGATGATGAGGAGGTTGATATCCATAAGACTTATTCAGATTCACAGACGCGTACTTGTTTCCATCACCATGATTAGCCATATCACGCTTCTCAGCATCAGTGAAATTCTCACCTAAGTCCTTTGTCATACGTTTAATATCATCAACAGAGATCTTCCCCTGAAAATTTAAGTGGGAAAAAGGGTTAATTTTTGTAGAAGAATGAAGTAAGTATACAAACTAGAGTAAATAAAATACGTTTTTGTTAAGATCAGTGATTTGGAATACCTTGGTGAGCTCTTCTTTAGTGTCTCTTTCACCAATCTTAGCAGTCACCATACGAACAAACTCGACTGATTCAAAAACACCAAAACAGCTTTCAATTTATGTTTCTACAAACCAAAAAAAAATCTTCAGAAGGTATGAGCTCCCATTCATTATATAAACCCTAATTTTGTCACTTGTAACATTGGGAGTTTTGAATCAGATCTTAAAAACAACAAAACCGAAGAAATTGAAGAATAATAAAAAAAATCAAAGAGACGAACCATTTATCTCCTTCGCCGCGAAACAAATCGAACAGATTCGATCAGAGCTGTTTCTGCGTCGAATTCGCCTGAGGAAATGAAAACGTTTTTTTCCTACTTTCCTCTTTTCTTTCAATACCAAAGAAAACGCTAAATCAAATGGGTCAAGTGGACAACTAAGGCCCATAACTATTACAATTCCACACTAATAAAATGCTCTGTTTTTTTATGACTAGTTTTTTTTTTTGAAATTATTTTTCAAATTGTTAAGTTTAACTCAACAATTCAATAGGTTTGGAACCAATATCTAACTTCGTTGATCAAATCATTTAGTAATCATCTTATACAACAGTTTATATATATCTGGGGATATGGTCATTGATTCGGAGCTTTATCGAGGTCTCTTAGTAGAGAATATATTTACAGAGGAGGGAGTAGTGATTATTGTTCATCACTGCTTCTGTCGAGAAAACTTAAGAGAAACCCACTCACTATACGACGAGCTATTGGATTAGGAATTTGTCGGCATAAACGTCCGTCAATGTAAGCAACGATACCTGAAGCCACAAAGTTCCCAATACCAGCTTTCCACTTGAACTTCATTTCTTTCTTGTCACTAGTTACTGATACGATTTCACTACTGGAACCAGTCTCATTATTCTGGGCCTCTGCTTCTTCTTTCTTCGGCCTTAGACCTGTAATGACCTTTGTGGCTTGCTGTTTCAGTATGCGAATTGCAAAGCTTACGAAGAGATGTTCACATAATGTCATCAATGTTGGTCCGATCTTCCATTCCTGATCGTATTTTAGATATTCACATGATCATAATCAAAATTTAAAGAGCATATCCTAATGTAGGAAAAGAAAAAGACATCTGAGTGAACCTTGTCTCCATGGAGACGACGACGAGAGCTTGAGGGATCTCCTCCTTTGAGTAAACCCCTGCTTTCGAGAAAATCTTTAACTCGGTCTATCATCTCATCTATTAGAGAATTACTTGGTGGGAGGTTTTTCAGGAAAACCTATATAAGTGAATGAATACGTTATATGATGCATTGGTTGAATGGGCAAAGTAAATCTAAGTTGGTGGATATAGTTTTTACCTGATCGTCAATGACTTTGACTCTCAGATACTCTTGTCTATACATTGTATCCAACATAGCTTGAAGGTATCCTTCGATGTATAACTGCAAGTAGTATATATGAACATTACACAACTAAATTTTCCAATAATGATTCTAAAAGCTTTTTCTTTCGAGGTTTTACATATTAAGAAAACCATATCAGCAGCTGAATATGTTAAAAAGCTCTATATGTCGAATTTTATCAGTTTCTACCTTATAGAAATGAAAACATTTAATTTAAATGTAATAAGACAAGGCATGGAAATATCACCTCGTCAATACCGGGATTACGATCAAGCTTAATTGTTCTATCAGGTCCACCTTCCATCAAAGCTGTTCCTATCACTGAAGGTTCCATCGCCAGTTTAAGGATTCCATGGTGGAAACCGCTAACCTGGGAGAAGACAGAAAGATTAACGGTAATGAAAATTTCAGCCAAAACGGATTAGTAGATGAGCCCTCACCAGTCCATCAACACCTTTCATTTCTGCACCTCTTAGAACAGAGTCGGATATTTCAGTGAGAGCAACGAATATGACATTGGATCCTGCTGTTCTTAGCTGCAATATGGTATTTGCATAAGAGGTTTGATAACGAAACTAGGGGATTTACAAGCGTTATGGCTATATGGTACATACAGTTTTCCCAAGATCACCAAAGTAACGTCTTGTCCCTGACAATCCTTTGTTGTCAATAAATTTGCTGAGGAGTTTGAAGGTGCCTACAACAGATATAAGCAAATGATATTTCCACCTTAATTGGGATTTGATGCCATCTAGAAGCCAAAAATAAAGGTAATGATACCACAAATACTCATCACTTACCCACTGTCAAACCAGGGACGTTCACCAAGCCTTGAGAAGGATCAAAAAAGGCATCAAGAGAGGACGATGCAAAATCATCAAACATTGATGCGAAAGCTGGCGGGAGCAACGGACTGCCCTTTGCAATGTAGATTGCTCTCATTGCATACCTATGGAGCACTTATCCAAGTTAATAATATCTAAAAACAGAGAGCAGTTTACCTAGGAACTTTCGGCATAGAAGCAAAAGATGATACCATGAGTAATGTTTTACACATCGGAGAAGGAGTTCGCGAAATGTTATCAAAGCATGAGTGACAAGTACACCATTTAGCTCTACAACCATATTTTTGATCTCTGGAACCTACAGAAAAACGAAGTAACAGACAAGTAATATCTCATAAAAATGATGTGCATGTGAATATAAGCAAAACAGCATAGAAGAGAAAATGAAACTTGATGCCCTTACCTTAACCACACTATGCAGTAATGACCTCAGAGTTTCTTGAGCTGAGTTATAGCTCGAATATGAACTCCCAGGAACAAAATTAGCAGTAATCTAATTGAAAAGAAGAGAAACAGAGGTAGTATTTTAAACACAACATAGAGTAGAAATTGAAAAGAAGGCAATTGGAGCAACTGTTGGAGCAAACCTTTACTGGGTGAATTTCAAAATGATCAAAATAATATTGACTACTTTTCGTATTTGTACTTAGAGATGATCTCCAAAATGCCACAACTCTCATTAAAGTCTCTTCGTCTAGGTTCAAATTGATTGGCTGCAACGTAAGATGTAAGAATATTATATCCAGCAGCATAAGCAGGCATAGATGACAAGACACTGAATACTTGAATAGTCTGAAGTTGACTCTGGCTGTTAAAATTTCCCTAGGCATTAATTTAGACAGAGCGAAGAGAAAAGGGTAAGAAGAATCTCAGGAAGAGTGACACAGTAACAGCCAGATACCTGCAAAACTATTGAGGAGTGCTTGACTTGTGTGACGTTGGAACCACTTGATACTAGAACGAATACACATTTGAATAGACAATCATTTGCATCACTTGAACTTGATTGATGTTGACGAAGCATGGCTGCAAAGGGGGCCCCAGCCCATTTGTGATCCACATTAAGAGCCTGTAGTACCCAAAGACAAAATTCGTCTTATTTCTGTAACCAAGAAACCAAGCCAACCTTTTGCACCACATAAATGTATACCTCTATGCATAATTGATTAAATTTCTGTTGATCAGTAAACATGGATTGTAGACCAACATTCTCAAGTCTTGCCACTAGGATTGGAGAATAAGACATGACAGTTTTCTCCTCTGCATTCTACATAAACATTTTAACAAAAAATCAAGTCTACGAGGTTAAAGAAGTTTTAGGTCGATGCAAACAAATGCAGGAATAGCTATATAATGTAGATATGATGATGCAGAAGAGAGAAGTATAATACAGACTTACTTGCTTCACTTTTTCAAGTAAGTGAATTCCTAAATGAGTTGCTCGAAATTGAATCTTCGAACGAGAATGAAATCCTGAATCTCCTTTGAGGCTTTCTGAAACTTCACAAATGCGAATGACACGGATCAGACCATCTGCATAGACTTCATATCCGACCTTTACCATCGGTATGCTACTAAATTCCTCGTCGGCCCTATTATGATCTTTGGTCTTCTTTTTCAACATTAAGTGTGAGGCTATGCTTCTGTGTTGAGTTGCCTTGAAAAGGGGTTTCCATGGGCGGACCTTATCTAAGCTGACTTCGCGCAGGGGTATCATTCCTGCAAAAATAAAATTCCAGCATTAGTCAATAAAATACCGATGAGTGCTAAGTAGATTGATAACAAGGAATAAACTGCTTAATTTGGTTGTTCCTAGTAAATCTAAGGACGTTATGGAGGTTGACGACTTTTAAGCAGGAACAATATTGGAAGCCAACTATTACCATCTATTATAACTACAAGCTTGTGAGGAAGAGTCGCATCATCCCATGCATAATCAGCCCCACTTCCAGGTCCAAGTACTTCAATCTCTGATGAATCCTGCATTTAACAAGCAACACGCAGTAAATGTTGCACAGAAATTCAAAAACACATATGTAGGGATGACAATAAGTAGAGGATGACTAACCTTTTGGTAGTATGTAAGAGATGCAGAATGCAATAAATTCTCAATTCGATATGGAAGTGGGGTATTTGGTGGTTTATGGAAGTGCACAGCAAGAGTTGAACCTTCCTCAGTAACATTAACAGATGCAAATTCAATTGCGCCTTTTCCCGCTTCACCTGCCTGCTTTCTGAACTTAAGGAAAAAACAGCCAATTGATGTGATACATAATGGGCCTGACCAACTCCAGTTTGCTTTGTTCAGCTGAAACTGAATGAATATCAACGGATTTGCATTGTCACTTCCGTGTTTTTTGATAAAATTTTCGAACAGATGGAGTTCTTTCTTCTGAGTAGTTTCTTCCTGTAACTGCAAGGCTTCTCTCTGCTTACTTTTGATGGTGATTATGCCTACATAGTCATCCTTCCCAACGAAAAGAAAAGAAAAAAATAGTAAAGAAATCATGTTGCTGAGAGGAAAGTAAATAAATAAAAAGGGACCTAAAACAGACCTGAAAATAGCGTTGGCGGATGTTGATGGTCTCTTCTGATTCATTGATTACAAGATGTCTCGGAACAAAAGTCACAATTCGTGATGGAACGAGCATTTTACTTGAGATTGATCTAACTGACAACCCAAACCTTGTTATATACCGAAACCCAGACTCATCTTTTGTTACCAAACTAATTTCTGCAAGTCCTGATAAAGCATCCAAATCCAATACAGCTTCAGATGCCCCACGACCATCAGCCAATATGACACAAACCTTGCGAGATCTATCCAAACCAAGTGCTGAAGTAATTTATAAAAAGATATTGGGTGAAAATAACAATGCACTGAGCACAGATAGCATACCTTGAAAACCACGACCCCTCTGTCTTTGGGGGCAAATACAATCCAACCTCAGGGGGGACAATGCAATCAAGTTTCTCCATATCTTCCCTGCATTTTTTACTTTAAATGTAAATAGCCATCACCGAGTTGAACGAAGTTCATTTATTTGTCATATACCTGGATAGAGGTTTTTGATCAGGGGGGAAGAAGAACAAGGGGCAGTCTGAGTCGTTTTTAAGAATGTATGACGTGAAAACAGCTGCCTGAACCAACCAGAAAAGAGGTTTTATAAGAAAAAGCAACCAAGAAGGAAACAGACTTCAAGATAAATAAAAAAATACGACCTCCAGTATGCCTCTTTTCCCTAGAGACAATCTCAAGGAAGCACAGTATTTTCCACCCGAAAAATCAAGATCAACATTCAAACATTCTGAATTATTTTTCTGCTTCTGTAACTTCTTAACCCACTGACCACTATTGACTGGCTTGCAACTAGCTTGGGAAGTAGTAAGGGTAACTCTAAAGTATATCATGTCAGGATTAGCATAGAAATCCATTGTTTTTCCGCTCTGTACAGTTGCATACTTGCCAATGTTGTGTCTCTCCATCGAGGTGAACTGATCTGTGAGTGAGATAATATTGTTAGAAGCAGAAATACAGGTCACTCAAAACGCACATAACTTTTTTTTTGCAGTTACCTGTTTCTGTCAAAAAAATGGCTGCTTCGGTGGACAGTAAGTTGGACACCTGCACGGTGGGCAAAAGGAAAATTTCCTTTTGCTCTCGCAACGCAATACATGCTTTCTGTTTCCCAAGCACATCAGAGGGTGCATCAGGCCGTGTGATTGATACTTCCCTCCGAATGCTATGGATCAGAAAATGCACCTTCCCAACACACTGACTTTCAGACGTGACAGAGCAATATGTAGTAGTCAAGGACACCTTCACTGATTCGATAGATAAAGCTCTTTTAACTCCATAACTTAATTTATCAAAAATTCCTGTTAGGCGTACCGCCTTGCCTCCTTCAAGCTCTTCTGACCATTCACTTGCCAGTGACTTTTCACCCTCAGACAAAGTTTCCAATGATTCAGGTCTGAACGAGAGTGAAAAATTACCTGCCATTTAGTTTGCGAAAACAATCAGAATACCACCAAAAAAACAATTAACCATCCTGAACGCTAAGAGTAATTACATTTTTTATATTACCTCTAGAACTAATGTAGACAAATACAGGGACTCATAGTTATTAAATACGAAGAAAGACGAATTGATGGAAACCTAGTTGCATACTTTATTGTAATGAGGGGCCATTTCAACCTTGCTTGAAAGTTTTGAGTCGTGAATATTGTAGCAAGAAACAAAAATCCTACCAGCGAACTTACCAACAGCTAGGGATGTCAGTGCCCTCTTCAGATCTCCTGATAAGCTTATGGCATTAAATGCTGCGACTGAATCATCAATTGAACCACCAGGCTTCAGAGGTACAGTAGCAAAATCATCTCTCTTCTGTTTAGATCGCTGAAAACGTATCTCCATGGGAAGACAAGTCTCGTTATGAATCCTTGTCAAAGGAGAAACTGAGATCGATAAACCATCCTACAGTGTGTAATCAATCCAAAGGTTCAGGGAAAAGTTGCATCTTCAAGCCCATTGGTTGATATTTAGTGATCTTATAGAAACCTTGAGAATCTGCTATGACATACCTCAAATCCCTTCTTAATATCAACAACAACAAACGGTCCAGGATGACTCCTTGAATCTGTAAAACATATATGAAGTTCAGCAGTAGCGACAACATATGGTTATTCAGGTAAAAAAGAATGAACAGATAAAAGGTTTGAAAAGCATCAAAGTACCTTGGAGTGATACTATCCTTGTTCTCCAAGCTAATGTTCTGGCTTCTAACAAAGAAACGTTAATAGAAGAAGTTATGAACTTTCCAGAAGATAGCTGGATCGCAGCCACTGGAGAAGCTTCCAGTTGATGGTTCATTGAATGCCTTTCAAAGACATTACACATTATTAAGGATTCGCCAACCACATTTTTATGCAAAAGAACTAGACAGTAGTGAACAAGTTTCTACTCTCAGTTAGTTCATAGGAATATTCTTACTATTGTTCTTTTCTTTTGCACCTTATGGGTAAAAAAAAGTATACGATAAACTAATTGAAAACATGGGAAAATAAAATTATTTCAGCAATCTACTCAAGATAGTGCCAAAGACTGTCAGCATTCACCTGGAATAATAAACAAATCAATCTTTTTTGCTGTAGAAAAAACAAAGCATTAAGGAACAAAGAAGTTACCGAAGAAAAATAGATGCAGTTTGCTTCCTACCAACTGTGGCAGTCTGTTTCTCATTGAAACGGCAAATAAGGTCAAGGCCAGAGAGGTTTTCTATCTGAAAAAGACGAATTTTTATATTTCCTCTATAGAACAGGTGTATACCAAGTAAACTGTATAATAATTACGAAGGCATTAAACAGAAATCAAGGAAATAATAACCTTGCAACAATTGGAAAGAATAGCGGAGGTTTTAACAGAAAATGGACCAGCAAAATCCAGTTTTCCAAGCACAAAAAGGAGCATATCCAATGACAACTCAGTTACAAAGACCTCCAACTGCACATGCCAGGGGAAAATATGTTACAAGTTCTATAGTCCCAAGACTTCATGGAAAATAAAGTAAAAAGGCTAAAATACCTTTCCAATTCTGCAGTAAATATGGGTAGGTACTTTCTGCATAGTGTTTTTAAGATGCTGAGTCTGAAAAGTTGAACGGTAGAAAGCACTAACTTCAACTGGATGAATGAATTCCCGCCTATTTCAGCACAGCGAAAGGAAGAAAAATAAACAATTGCTGGATGAAACTCTATATAGACAAGGAAAATGAATAATCAGGACAGCTATTAGCATCGTAAGAACCCAGTGAAAGAAAACTTCTCACCATTGGTTTGTCTGAGCATCAAAATACAACACTAATATGTTTAATGTGCTCATAATCCTGACCTTCGAAGATAGCATTTGTATACTTAACTGAGTGATACTGACTGAACCACGAAAAAGGGGGAATTTGTCCCTTGTTTCTGAAAGTTCATGAACAATGGTCAGAGATATGCCATCAACTGTTATGGTAATAGAAGGGGCAGAAGATTCCACAACAGATTGTGTTTCAGACCCATGGATCTCAGAGGGTACGACTGGTGTAATATTACGAGTTGTCAAACTTTCACGAAACACTTTAAACTTGAAAGGATTTCCTGGCTTACGAACGAATTCTGGAAAACCATCAATAAATGCTACAGCTGAATCACTCTTCTTGTTGATGAGGTAGAATGTATCTTTGGCCAATTTACAGTAGATCTCCCAGTCAATGTCACCCTTATAATTTTCGGATTCACCAGAATATGCCCGAAAGAGTGTTGGTGCATTGTTGTAAAGTCCAGAGATGTTAACAAAATCTGAGCCTGAATAATAGTTTAACCGTAATTGCTCTCCTTTACTGTTTTTGGCATACAAAGATGTCAACGAAAACCATAAGGTGGACGAATTCCATCCTTGATGGCGATGGTAGCTGACCTGCACATAATTCAAAGTTTAGGTTTAACTATATAACCAAAAAACAGGGTCAAGGAAAAAAGATAGCTGGCCCCATTTCTATTCTGAAAACCAAAAAATACTAATCACTGTCTCTCTCTTCGTGTTGTTCTAATATTGTACTGTACATACCCTGAAAAGAGCTCTTTCTCCAACAAGAGAATAATGAAGGGTACCAGTCACAACACAGTTCTCCCCCCTATCTTCCACAGTGAAGAACATATGTTGGTGTATATCTTGAATAGCAACAACCGCTCCTATACATATATCAAGTTTTCATTAGAAGAAGAACCCACAAGATTTATGAATGACCACAATATTAATATACCTACTTACCATCAGGAACTACAGACTCAAAACTTCTTTCAGGTTCACTGTTGACCGAAGGACTTTCTAAAGAAGCATGTGTGCTTTCTCCTCCAGGTAACACAGCAAAGGATGAAAGCATAGAAAGTACCATCTGACATAAAAGTGGAATTTTCAAAGCCTTTACATACGTATTCCAAACTTAATAACTTTACTACAAAGAATGGTACCTGCAACTCTGACAAAGAAATGGTTATATCAAATCCGAGAACAGAACAACCACCGACCCATGCCTGGCTAAACTGGTGACCGTTATTTTCTCGCTTCTTAATAGACGCAGAGACACGTAGGTCTTCCAAAATATAGCTTTTATAGCGAGAGTGAAATTCTTCCTGTAAATTTCTGTTTTCAGAAACTTCTCTTAGAGATTTAGAATCTTCTGAAACAGTTGTGCTATCACCAGAACTAATCACATCGCTTTGCTCAAGAGGAGCACCAGACAGAAAAGAAGAAGATTCACTAAATGCTGGAGAAGAAAATTGAGTAATATTTATGTCCCTTTCCACGCTCTCAAGAATCTTAGAAAGAACTGATAGGCGAGAAACCTCACAAAGAAACTTCTGTTCTCCGCCTGCCGAATCAAAGGAACTGTGTAGACTGATATCCAGAACAATTTCCCTAATTCCTCCTGCAAAATCAAGCAATTATAATTTTTTGAAACTCCAGTTATGTATTTGCGTAGCAAAGACGTTGTACAAGTGAATAAAGATAGTACCGACTTACCATATTCATCATCACAGACAAAACTCAATGCAAACTGGGTCACATCTATTGAAAATGCTTCTATGGGGTACCAGTTTTCTTGTTGAGAAGGAATATTAATTTCACTGACGCCTGAATCAGCTTCGAATTTCTCAAGAACTGGAACAGAAGATTGAATCACTGACACCTTACTCGAAATAAAATGCAAGTATGCAGAGTAACCATGAATTAACCCTATTAAGGCCTTTGGTTCAAGGACAAAAAGACCACCCTGCCAGCAACATCGCAAGTTACTTCACACACGGTATAGAGCTTCAATATGTAAATAAAGCATTAAAGCTATTAGTGTTTGTTATTTACCTCAACACTACTGGAGACTGACTGAAATTTTCTCCCAACAGAAACCGATTTTATAAACTTACTTGACCGACGAACTTCTGCCAAGACATTTTTTGTTGATTCTCTAGCAACAAGTAAGTCAGTCAATGCCAAATTGATGTGCATCCAATGAACTGAGTTGGATGGTAAAGAGTCTGACGCAGAGTCCAACTTATTCACTTCTCTCTGAACCTGAACACTGTCTGTAGAAGGTTCATTTGCTATACAACGGGCGCCCCCTAGAGGTGATGTGCTCAAGAAATCCATGGACACACTCAATATACAGCTAGAAAGATATGCTTCAAACAAGATTTCATGTGACCTGATCGGCAAAGATTCTGTGATAAAGTTGCCAGAACTCTTCCATATATTATGCCCATATCTGAAGAGATTTGATTGGATTCCACACAAATCAACATTGATTAAACACCTATTTTCTTCACAAGATAGTTCAATGCACGCTTCCTGAACAGAAGACCATATTTTAGAATTATCTAGCTCCATAAGCCTCTCAAATTTGTCGTCTTCTGCAGGAACATCAAATATCACATCTATAGCCTTCAGCTTAAAGCTCGCTTTAACTACAAAAAGAGTTTTGCAAATATCCGTTGAGATCTCATGTTCTACATTCACAGCATCAGACCTGAGAAATTCTAGTCCCAATGAATGACCCACCGAGCTTAAGCCACTCAAACCATGGGAAAGTCCAGAACCTAAGCTTAGAAGCATCTGTTACAACAAAACAAAACTTACTTGAATGGTTTTTTTATAACCCAAATAATAAATTAGGATCTTGATGCTATTCATATGTTAGGCTCCGATCTTAAACCAAAGAATCGGAAGGATAGGTTCATTAAGATTGTTATAAGTACTTGAGCATCATGTTCAACTTTAAGGAAGTCTAGAAGGATCTTTTCTGACACAGCGCCAAACATCATAAAGAAAATCTGCATCTTTTCTGACATCATAAGTAAAAAATCATTTATGCTGCTTGATAATATATGTTAGCAACACGTCTATATCCAGATATTAATCACTTGGGATAGAAGAGCATATTACTATAGAGAATCAATTATTCCACTGACAGAGATTAACGTCATGATACTATATAAGCAAGAACACAAGGCAGACATTCAAAAGAGACATGAAAATTATGCTCCCGAGCATCTGAAACTTTATATTCTTTCAAGGAGGCAGCGGGGATTCGACTTCTCCTGGGGGTAGGGTACTAGCTTACCAAAAATATTATTAACTCAGGTAGCCAACAAAAAACGAGAAAAGAGATAGGACACTATTTTCCAAATACTAGCAGATTTATAGACATAAAAAGGTGAAAACTACCAAGAAAGCCTCTGGTGGTACCTGAAAGTAAGCATTTAGGTCATCTGGTTTGGATAAAATAGTCAGTCCCATCGCCAACACATCCAAATCAGTTGAGAAATCCATAATAGCTTCGCTAAAGGAATAAAAATGCCCTCTGCAGTAGATAGCAGTTTTCTCAGAATTATATGGAATTGCATAAAATGATAATGAAGCAAAAGTCAGTCTCTTTTCTTTGATGTAGCGTCAGTGGAGTTTGGTACTATCTTATGGACATACACTAACTAGTTCAACAAAGCACCTAAGCTCAGTCATATAATTTAAGAAGGAAATGCAGCTAAGAATCATTCTTCAGCTTTTGCCTAAAAAAACATTCTTCAGCGATAAATGATGTGATGAACAATTCCCAAGACTTTACAACCAAAGCATGTATCAAGCAAGGAGACAAAGACGATGTTTAGCTTAATATAACACAATTGCAGTAATAAAAGGAAATAAAAATTCCCCAATGAATAAAAGGGATTAATCTGACATTAGAAGAAGTCCCACACCTTAAGGATGAAAAGCAGATAGTTACGGGTCTCAATACAAAAACTTGACTCCATTTCTTTTCTGCCATTTTGCAGAAAGAACAATCAAAACCGGAAAAAGCTAGGTATGAGGACATGGAACTCCATCCTTGAGAAACATATTTTTCGGAGCTAGGAATCACAGTATCACTTAACCCCAGCTCCTGAAGCAAAGGTCTATCAGATCTTGTGTTATTAGGCCCTTGTAACATCCTTAATGGCGTCACATCAGATTTTGAAGTTGGCCAAACAACAAACTCAAAATCATGGAAATCAAATAAAAGAAGATCTTTCTGCCCAATTACAGCATCAACTTTATCTGCCTTCTCCACCAACAATTTAACCTGGGGGCCACCAATAAGTATGCCAACCTGAATATGTCTCTCTGGATGAACTCTATGCAAAGTCAGTTCAATATTCTGTCTGTAGATCTCGTATTCGTCATAACTAGCCATTTCAGGATCACCCCCAGCTGTTACCAAAGAACTTTCATCTACAAATAACTTCTGAGCCCGTTCTGTCTGCCAAATTAGCAAAGCAACTGAAAACAACGATGAATATTCTAAAACAATATCCAACTTTCCAAGTACCATGCTGCATTTCCAGAGCCCAGAATCTTGGTTACCAACATCCTGATATGCCATGCAGCTTTTAATATCAATGAGTAGGCATGGGTTATCTGACATTTTAAAAGTACTTTTATCCAACGTTAAGCAATTACTGTTCCAGTTCGACCACATTTCTCTCAAAAGATTTTGTAGATGCAGAATACCTTCAGGTAGATCATTGTCATGATTGTTATCTGTTTTGGAAAGGAGTGGCTGTGCTGGGTCCATGCCTAGAATAGTTTTCACATCTTCATGCATTTGCATCTTATTTCCTTTAGCAGAACTACTGGGGTCTTTTGTAGATCTCATGAAACGAGTGGTTTTGTTAAAACTAGAAGACTCAACTTTCAGTTTCCCACATGAAGCAGACAAACACTGAGTAAGACAGCCAACAGTGTACATGACTAAAAACTGATCAACCGAGAGGCAAAGCATGACAACATTTGAGTCCATGTGTCCTGTACTGTCTTTCGATGTCATAAAACTTGAAATCATATTCTCTGGATAAAATCTGACAGAAAGTTTCCCAAGATTCACAACTGCATGGAACTCAAGAGATACCTGCTCGGAATCATCTTCATTTTTCTTATCAATTTGCAGTTCTTGGTTCAACAGTTTCTTTGACGAGAGAAAGCAGGCTATAGACCAGAGTGTTCTACTAATAAGTCTCCAGATATAAGCTAAAACCCAGGTGGTCTTACACAAATAGTTGAAGTTGACATAATGGGAAGATTCTTCATAATTAGCATTAGCATTTTGAGAATTCAAACGGGCTCTGTATCTGGCTACTCTCCGTGCCCGTGCGATAGCTTCAGCAGGGAGCTCTTTCTCAATATTACATATCATCTCCCACTTACGTCTAGCAGTTACAATATTCCTTTTGTTTTCTGAAGCTTTCCAAAGTGATGATTTCTCTGGCATTTTCCTAGAATACTCAGCTGAAGATAACAAATACTCATAAGCATTCACGTATCGCAGCCAGAGCATAACAGCACTAACTAAATTCTGGAATGAAAAAGTGTGAGGTGAGATCATCAAGCCAGTTCTCCGAGCAGCTACTTTCCAAAGATAACGTCCATTTCTGACAGAATTGCTATCTTTGGATGATAACTTCGCCAATCCCATGAAAACCGGAATATCAGTGGGTCTAAATGAGAAGCTTAACTCTGGAATGCGGACGATTAGATCAATTAGTTGGAGATTATGCAGGGTAATCAACATGACAAGGCTGTCAGATGCACACAGGTCAACGGTATCATTGTTCCTCTTATATCCAATCTTGAAACTGTAGCAACTTAACGTTAAGGAACTACGTCTCAAAGGAAACAAAACTGCAGCAGCTGAACTCCTAACTAAACTAAGATTTCCAGAATTCTCAGAATCACTCCTCAGCTCGTTGATTTCCAAAATACAACTCAAGTCACTTGAACCCGGAAAAGAAACTTGAACATTAATACCATGTATCTGAATACAAAACTGCCTGAGAATAAGATTCGAGAAAGAAGTCTTGAGTTTACTTCTCTGGGAACTGCTGCTGCCACTCAGCATCTTTTCCAAAATTTCATGTAAGAAACATCCCTGAAATTAGCAATACACCAACACACATAGTTACAGTTACAATAAACAATCAAAACAATCCCAGAGTTCACGAAGATTTGGGGAAATAGCTAACTTGACTCACACACAGTAACGAAATTGGTTATGTACCTCGGGGTCAATAGACGACAGAACTTTCTTTCTCTCATTTGCTACAGTGTTAAGTGAAGCTCGCTTCCTTCTCGAGCCTCCTTCATCCGTCCCTCTTAAGAAAAAAAAACGCAGAATCCGATAGAACCCGAAAGACTTAACTCATTACACAAATTAACAATTGAGCGATGAGATTTAAGTTACCTGGCTGATAATCTGACATTGACACCGCGAATTTCGATTTTAATGGCCGGAGATGACCAAACGGAAAAGTGAATAGCCAAGTGGTCGATAGTACATTTCTCGAATTGAAAATTCGATCCATCAATCAGCTGATTAAGCTGAGAAATATCAAATCGAAAATTCCTTAAGGTAAGGTGAGTATCGAAAAGCCCTAATTCAACTTGAAGATCAGGTTCTTCCCGAGAAAAAGGGAGCAACAGACTACGAAGTCTCCGTCGGAACCAATTGGAAAGGATCGTCATGCGAATTCAGTCAAGGAGATGGTCGTTTAGTGTGTATGTGATGGAACGATTCCGCCATTAACGAGTTCGAAGAAGTAAACGGTTAATATGAGAGGCCCTTGTGAAAAATCCCCTTATCAAGCAAGCAGAGCGGGAAAGCAAGAGGACAAAGACGAAGTCACCTCACCGGAACGCAAAACCTTATGGACACGTGTCAGTATCTTACTTCAGTGAAGGGTTTGCCGTTTTCTTCCTAGCCAACGAGACTACTTGTAGTTTAATATCACCACCAGTCTAATATTCTTGGTTCTGACACAAGTGTAGCTGACTACATAAGTTGTGTTTCTACTGTACATGAGCAAACCGACAGATCAGCAAACATCAAATTAGATCGGATTTGGATTAATCGGATATAACTGAATAAATTGATCGGTAAACTTTTATTTTTAATTCGGATTTTAGATTGGATTATATCCATTTAAAATAATCACTTTATTCGATTTGTTCAGATTATTCGGATTAAAATCTTTTATTTTTGAGTTAAAATTATACAATTTTAATAGAATAAATTGCATAAATAAATTTTTTAATCCGATTAATCCAAAATCTTTTTGTATGGATTTTATCCGATTAAATCGTGATCCGATCCGATTAATACAACGTTCTTTCTTAGCGCAGCATAAGTGAATCAAAGAGCATTATTTTTTTGCTTCACGACCCAACCCTAATCATACATAACAATTGTCACATTATACATTTATTTGTATTTAGCTGCTATTTCCTGTAAGATTTGAGAAAGCTCTTGAGGCTTAGTAAGCATAGCCATGTGACCAGCTTCTTCAATGATCTTAACTTCATTAGGTTCATAGTTACTAATCATCCACTTCTGAATCTCTTCTGGAACCACATTATCACCTTCACATACAATAAACACTCTCTTCCCAGATCCATATCTCTCCTTCGTTATCAAATCTTTACTTTCCATTTCCTTATAGTATAACCAGCTTGGTTTCACCAACGCTATGGCTAATTCTATATCCTACAATTATAAGATGAAAAGATAAATATTAGCTCATATTTCTCTTCTCAAACTAGTCCTAAGCAAAACAATCTATATGAAACACCCGGCTCGAATTTGATTCGGAAAATACTATCCGAATTTAAATTTCAATCCGAAATATTATTCAACTGCATGATATATTTCTAAAATCGAAAACCATAACCGAATCTAAACCCGTNGTTTAGTTAATTTTAAAAAAATTAACATTTTTTTTTCTTATCTAAATCCGTAGCAAACCCGACAAAATTATTCTATTGAGTAATATACTCATAAAACAGCTTGTTTTCTCGAGTTTTACAAGAACCCGACTTAAAAAACCCAAACTCGAATGAGTTTTACGAGAACCCGACCCGTTTACCGAATGCCTAATCATATCTCAAACCCATTAAAGAGAAATAGATTGTAAAACTCACCTCCAAGTCACAATTACTATAGGCCTTCTCCTTCAAGAAACAAGAACCGAACAATACTGAACTTGGAGGTTGTTCTGGTCCTTCCTCAAATGTAAACTCACAATCCATGGCGAAACCTTCTGGTAGTCTCTTAAAATACTGCAGACAAACAAAAAACGACATGCATGTTTATATATATATATATATATATATACACATAAGGTGGTCCCAAACAAGATAAGATTATATATATATATACCTCTTGAATCAAAACAGCCGGAGGAGAGTCATGGTGTGGCATATAAGCAGAGAGGAAGATTCCGACAGAAACATTGGTCGGAAATCTTTCCATGACAAGAGATGTTCCAATGCCACCATAGCTATGACCAACAACAACCACCTTCTCTTCTTCAGGAATAGACTCCATGAAACTCATCAAAGGCTCTAGATAAGCCGATACCAAACGAACCTCGTCAAGCCGTCGCGTATCGATACCGGACCCACCAAGCTCAATAGCTGTCACGCGATGACCATCGGCCTTAAGCTTTGCGGCTAGTTTGAACCAGCACCATGCTCCATGACATGAGCCATGAACAAAGACGAAGTGTTGTTGTTGCATTTGGTAAGTGGTGCGAGGACAAAGTCGTGTTACCTCTCTGTTCATCTATACGTGTGTAATATATATAGGCAGCCATATCCATTAGGTTCAGGGCATTGTGTTTAGGGTTATGTTTAATTGGTTTAGTTGCTGATTTACCAAACCGGCCTGAAATGGACGGTTAGGACACGTTTTTATTAGTTTTATCATTACAAGAAAACTAAATTAAGAAAAATATCTTTAGATACTATCCTATTTTATTATATACTCATTATATTACATGTTTTAAATAATAGTTTTTCAGTTTTTATTTTATTTTTATGTGAAATGTTAAATTCATTTATCTCTTATGACATTCGTTTTTTTTTTTGTATTTTATATCATTACTTGAATTATTTAAATTAATTCTCAATTATTATTATATAATGATGTTTAAATAATAGTTTTTCAGTTTTTATTCAATTCTTATGTGAAAATTCAAAATTCATTTAAATCTTATGACATTATTTTTTAGTATTTTATATCATTACTTGAATAATTTAAATTAATTATCAAATTATATACTCATAATATTTAGATGTTTTAAATAATAGTTTTTTCAGTTTTTATTCAATTATGTGAAAAGTTAAATTAATTTAACTCTTATGACATTAATTTTTAGTATTTTATATCATTACTTGAATTATTTAAATTAATAATGAATAGAGAAAATAAACAAAAACATATAATTTATTTCTAAACACCCAAATTTTACTGAATTAGAGGAGATGTATACCCTAATCGTCTTAAATATATAAATAAAGAGTAGATTATTTGGTCATTTTTTTTTGTCTGTCTTTTCATTAAACTTTGTCATATTATTATTTGATTTAAAATAAAAATTTACCAAATTAAAACTAACACTAGACCTCAAAGGCCAAACACGAGTTTAAAACATTGTTTCGTCACGCTTTGAACTCAGTCACACCAAACCTTAAAGACTACACAAGGAGATCCCAAAGAACAAAAAAATATCGTTATAATCGAAAGACCAAGTCTTGGACGGTGAAAGTTAAATACATAATGACAAGTTTGAAACTGTTCAGTCTTTAATCCTGTCGGGACAGGTAAGATCAGTTAATAATGGCATGGCACTAAGCAATTATTGGAAAAAATTTCGAGTCAATTTTGGTTATCTAAAACGTTACGAGGAAAAGGACGACTAATAAAATAAATAATAAATAAATAAATGTTTTTTTAGATTACTAAAGAGATTTTGAGTCTGAAATCAGAATATTAGTTTTTGTCTAATGTTTGATTTTAGATATGGTTTAAATATGACATTACTTATCATTACATTTTTCTTTATAATTAGGTAAAGACTCAAGAATTCTCATACAAATCTCCTAATATAACAATATATAATTCTATAATAAATAATATTTTAACAGAAATTGTAGAATATACGTTATTAAGAATCTGAGTTATACAGAAAAGCTTTAAATACTAGTATATATTTAAGTTAGTCTCATTTTTTTCTTTTTTGTTATATTTTATACATAAATAAGAAAATATTTCTGTAAAAGATAGACACGTGTCTTAAGCTTATACATCCAATATTTATGAGTTTTATTTCTATAATATGTCAATATCATTTTGGTGATACAACTAAAAGATCATTTTTGGGTGTTCTTTTACTTAAAAATGAATAAATTTTAAACTTAGAAGAAATCTAACTGGGCAAGTACAATCCAATGCCAAAACAAACTCTCAAAGATAAAACCTAAAGAGAAAAAAGATTGAAACAAAATATATTATCTATGTGGAAAAATACAGATGATCCAATTTTGGAAATTGTCTAAAAGCATTAAAAACAAAAGAGAGGAAAAAAAAAACAAAAGAGTTGAAAGAGATTATTACAAATATCTATATTGGTATTTACAATAAAATGTCAAGAACATGTGTGCAAGATTTAGCCATGTGCAGTTTTATCAGAAATGTTGAAGATGTATAATTTTTTTTTTAATGATTAGAGTCTTGCGAAGAAAGGTTATATATTATAAAATTATTTATCAAACAAAATTTGTGTTATAAAATTATCATAAATAAAACCCAAGATCGATATACAATAATACAAACATACATAAATATATATTACATTATATATGTATTTGAATCCAGAGTTTATAGAGTAAACAAACAAACCAAAAATGAACAATGGCATGAGCTTAAGACAAAACTCCAATGTTGTGTCTGAACAGTGTATGAACAAAAACAGATTCTTTCTTAGAGAGCATAAACTATCTCTCCACTACTATCAACATCAATCTCAGATTCAGAATCAAAATCATCCATATCATCATCTAAATCGAGATTATCCGCCATGAAATCATCAAGGCAACGGTTTCGAACAGCTGGAATTGTAGCTTCTGATATTATCTGCATTATAGTGTCAAGGCTCTGCATCGGCTGCTCGGGCTCTTGAAACTGGCTTCCCATTATGTTCTCGTCCATCAAATCACCAGGAAGATTCTTCAAGAACCATTCATGTGATCTGATCTCTGGAATACTAATTCTCTGCCACATTTGGATCTTTCTCTATTTAGAATTCAAAATGCTTTGAAGAATTTTTAAAGTGTAAAACTTACTGTTGCAGGATCCGCTACAAAAATCTTCGATATTAGATGGCGACATTCTGGTGAAAGTTGTAAGTCCTCTGGGATAGAGTATGTAACACTAAGGATTCTCTGTGTTTTAGGATTAATGAAGAAGTAAACTCAAACATGGTGGATGATTATGAATGAGAAAAGTTCGAAAGTTTTAAAGAAGTATTTACTTGTATTGTCTTTCGATAATCTCGTGGCTCTTGTGGATCTTCAAATGGATAAGCTCCAACCAACATTACATATAAAGTTACACCACATGACCATACATCTGCACTCTGGTAATTCAGAGGACAAGTTGTGGTTAAGCTGTTTAACTCTAGACAGAGGAATTAGTCTCATGGTCTTACCTTGCCATCATATTCCTGTCGAAGAAGAATCTCTGGTGCAATGTATGCAGGAGTACCAACAGTTGACTTTGGTTGCGAATGAAGAACAGATGACTAAACAAAAGAAACAATCATTTCAACAATACTCAAAAGAACATCACCAATGAGATACTCTTGCAGGGCTATGTATACATAAACTAGTAATTTAGAAAACAATACCTTAGAATAACCAAAATCACATATTTTCAAACGAGGTGCGACACTTCCATCCAACAATGTATTTTCAAGCTTCAAATCCCTATGGCATATTTGCTTACATAAACAAAGCACAAAGTCATAAGAGAATAAAAAAAATGTCAAGTTGAGAGCAAGAACACTAACTATGGCATTACCATAGCATGACAATAGCTAACTCCAGATATAAGCTGTTGAAAGAAGAACCGAGCCTATACACATTACACAAGGATCAGTTAATATCACATCATCAATACTTAAACCAAGTAATAGAATTAGAAATCTAAAACCTCATCTTCACTAAACCTCCCTGCATTACAAATCCGTTCATAAAGCTCTCCACCAGCAGCATATTCCATAACAATGGCCAAATGAGTTGGTGTCAAAATCACCTAATAACATCATCATCATCATCATCATAAAAATTCACATCAAACCTTATACAAATTAATATTAATTACCTCTTTAAACCTAACAATATTAGGATGTCTCAATGATCTATGGTTTATAATTTCCCTTTGAACATTCTCATCAATCTGTATTAAGAAAATATATCTCAAAAACTTTACAATAAAAGCTGGAAAAATTACTAAATCTGGAAACTACTAATACCGAAATCGTAGTGAATCAACAAAGTCTATAAATATCAAAAAAAAAAAAGTTCAAATCATATACCTTGTCTCCTCTTTCGATATACTTAACAGCAACAAGTTCTTTAGTAACTTTATCAGTCATGAGACGAGCTACACCGAAATTACCAGATCCAATATCTTTAACGAAGTCGTAACGATCACTTTCGTGTATTATTGGTAAATCAATCGGCATCATCGGTATATTACCCGACGGATCCATTTTCACCTCTTGCTTTCTCAATCACATCAGAATTAGCTCAAATCGGTAGACGAGGGAGGAAAACTAATCTCTCAGATGAAGACGAAGCTTCGTGTGGAATTAACAACACTAGAAAATATCTGTGAATTTGGGGGAAGAAAAAAATGGAACAGCGAATTGAGAAAGACGAAGGCAATTATTGGATAAAGTGATATTTTGAAACGGCACCGTTTTGTTGAACTTTTTTTTAATCTGATTTATTTATACGACGACGGCCGCCGCGTTTTGTTGGTTTTATGCTATTTTTATGCACGAAGGCAATAATGGGCTTACTTTTTATATAAGCCCATTAAATGTTATTTAGGTACTTTTAACTGTAAAACCGGCTGATTAACCATATAACAAAATAAAATAACTAATAGACAAATTAAAAAAAAAACACACACACACAAACGGAAGAGAGGCACGTGAGAAAGACATGCTTGATATGACAAGAACATTAAATACTACTTAGACTTAGGGTTCTCACTAAAACGACATAGTTTTCATTATTTCATTAGATCGTAAAGCTTCTGTCTCCTCGAGAGTCTTTCCTATACTTCTTCCTAGCCACTTTCTTCTTCTCCAAGTAACGTTCCTTTCTTCCATCACTTCTCATTCTCTTCTTGACCCTAGCGGCCTAGCCATTGAGATCTTGACTCTATCAAAATCATTCTCAGCCCAACTCGAAAACACTTGAGAAAAACATTTCTCATTCGGTTTCAAATCATCTTTAGACAAACACTTCTCTAACTCACTAGATTGAGACACGAGAAGAGATTGTAAAGGAAGACTCGGAAGTCCCGGGATGTTTGGGAACGAGCCGGGTGGTGAAGGAGGTGTGTTAGGGTCTGAGGTGGAGGAGCAAGAAGCCCAATTAATTACCAACCTTTGACTTACCTAAGTTGTTATTATGGTTGGCTAGATTGGAAGGTTTAGGCCATGGTTTCTTTTGTAATGCGATGGTAGGGTTTGGCAGTGAGACGAGGCATAGGAGAACTATAATGATAATGATACTCTTCATTGTTAAGGTGATGTAAACAAAGGTTTTTTTTTTGGAGTGTATAAAATAAAAATGAATGATAATGCATGGGTTCGTTTATATATATAGGGTTTTGTTATTTTATATTTTTATTTTTAAAATGATAATAAAAATAGTAAAATGATGATGAGATGAAGATAGAGTTTGTATATACTAAGAATATATTATGGTTAAAAATATATATATATATATATANAGAATATTAGCACATTCGAATAAATAAAAGAATTGAATATAGAAATTATGAAAATAAAGTTTGATATTATTTCGAAACTAAAATTATGTAAAATACAAAAATACAAAAACTGAAAGGTGATTTGTCACAAAAAATTAATAATTAATTTAATTTACTAACTAATAATTAACAAATAAAACGGAAAAGAAACATTCAAATTGTGATACACTTCGTTTTCTAAATAAATATTTCTTCGAATATTTCGTGATTCATATCCAACAAGAATTCAACTATTGAATATATATTTTTAGTTCAGATATAATCTTAATCAATATTGTTTGCTTTCCTAACTATCTTTTCGTATCCAAAACTCATATTTTTTTACGATCTCATGTAAATTGAATGCATCTTAATTTATATGTAGTTTAATTTAATTTATTATTTTGCTAACTAAACTAGCCTTAAAACAATAACAACAATTAGCTAATTATAGCAAAAAAAAAACAATATCGTAATTTGATGTAACAATATATTTTTATTAAAATTGATTAGTTCCTCAACATTTTTTTAATTTTTTTTTTTAAATGATGTAACGAAAAGAGTAATTGCATAGGAAACTAATATAATACAACGTAAATAAATTGATTTATGCAATGTAATCTTTTGATGATTAATATTTTTATTTTCCATTTACTAAAAAAAAAACAAGAGAAATCAATGATTAATAAAAAAAAAACTTAACAAAAGAAACGATATTGCATGACTAAACGAACCAAAAACAAGAACAAAACCTAATTAATTTAAAAAAAAAAAAAATTTAATAAACTAGTTGTTGACGTGGCAAGTATAACGAACAAGAGGAATAAAGAAAGGATCAGTGAAGAAACCCCAAGCCACGTCATCACATTCACTACTCATGTTAGCAATAAGGTTACAACAATAGTTACTAACACGAAACCAACTTGTAATAAAACTATAGTTCATCAGTCCCCGACACAACCCAAGTCTTCCCATGTTTAACATACAACGTTCAATACGTTCTTGTGGATACTGATAATAATAATGATGATTCTCCGGAGCTGGCGGCGGAGATGGTGTTAATGGCGGTGGAGACGTATTAGGATATGGTATTGATGGAGATATAGATATGGCTGGATTAGAGCCATTGCTAAAAGTACATTTCCAGATTTTTGAATCTCCATAGTTGAGAGTGTTATAAAACTTCATCTCTTTTGTTGAGATTTCATATGGATTTGGCCATCTTTTTAAGTTTTTTCCAAGGGTTGTGGTTGGAAAAGTATAGAGGAAGAAGAGAACTGTGGCTATGAGGATGATAGAGTTGTTCATAGTTTAAGAGAAAGAGAAGGTTTTGTGATTGTGTGTGTGAAGAAATGAAATGGTGTGAGACTAGGATTGGTTTATATATAAGAGAAGATTTAACCCTTCGTTAATATAAAAAAAAATATAGATTCCATATCTTGTTATTATTATCTCTTATAATTTGAAGTTATATGTAAATGTAAATATCTCTTGAAATAATCAAAATGAATATTCCTAAGAATAACAAAAACAAAATTATTTATATACTACTATTAGGTGCAGGTCCAGAGAAGCCCATTTTAGGCCCAATGTTTTAAATTTCTAGGTTTAGCCCAATTTAGAAGTGCTCAGCCTTTGTTGTCAGCCGCCAGCGTTTCTTGAGCGTTGGTGACTCGAGCCAAACCAAACAATAATGTGACTAACCATAAGAAACGTTACCAACCGTTTGATCTTAATGCCATCGTCGCATCAACACACAATACTACAATCCTAACGTAACCAGACTTGACCAATGATGATACGACAAGTGAAGGTTAAAAAAACAAAAGACAAAGATTTATCCACATAAGCATCTTACAAGACCCTCTAACAGAGAAACAAGGTCTCAAAACTCTCTTCCTTTTTAAGTTTTTTTTTGTTTGTTCATGTGTTTTTAGTTTTCCCTCCATAAAGTAAAATCCAAGCTGAGTAACTGTAATTTGAAAATCCCAACAGCTTGACTAATAACTGAATTTTGAACAATCATATATAAGGCGCCCTAATTCAGACAGAACAGAGCTTTCTTGTTCATTCAAAAACTCACCAATCCTAGATACTCTGTTTCGTACTATTGTTTCATTTTTCAACCTTCCTCATCATCAACACCATCGTCGTCATCATCATCATCGTCGCTATCGTCGTCGTCGTCTCGTTTTCTCTTTTGGCGAGATGATGATGGTAAAGATTGGTCAGGGATTGGGAGGTCGTCTTCGACTTCTTCTTCTTCTTCATCAGAATCGTTGTCCTCATTGATGGGCTCGATGTCACTACCAACAGCATCATGATCTTCCACTTGAGATACTGGTTGAACTAAGTACCCTTCACCGGATTCTTCATCCTAATCAAGTTTTATCAGAGTTACAGGTTAGTGCTACATATAAAAGCAATCATCAGAACTACAGGCATGGAAGTATTCTAACATCAAAGTAACACAACTAATCGTAAATCTAACCTGATAGAGTACACAGCAAACAAAACAATGCAAGACCAGACTATATTCTAAACCAATAGCAAAATTAGAGACCATATTATAGTCCCTTCTTAACCGTTCACTATCAATCATCAACAAAGTTCTAACATCGAATTCGGAACTTAAACGAAGTGGTAAGTCTATCAAGAACCTATCTGCACCAATTACAAACCAGTCAGAAAACAATTAGTTAAAAATATTGCATATAAAGGTTAGTACCAAGTATCTCACCTCCTCTTCACCATCATCTTCTTCATCTCCAAACTCAACATCATCCTCAACCCCTTGGTCATCTTCCCCAGTCTCGCCATCACCGTCTTCATCGTCATCTCCTTGCTCATGTCCATCAATCTCTCCTGCGTTCATTAATCGTCCTGTACTCCCTGACCCACCAAGACCACGATCATCATTATCAACTTCTTCTTCATCTTCATCCTCTTCTTCGTCTTCTTCATCATCAACTCCATCTTCTTCATTATCACTATCTTCAATTTCATGAACCTCCACAACATCATTATCTTCCCCTACTTCCTCCTCATCAATCTCTTCCCCAGACTCACTATCATCCCCATCATCTTCCCCTTCCTCTCCATTTACAGCTTGTAAACGAAACCCATTAGGTCTGAAACTCATCCCGTTAACTCCAGTCGCTTGCTCTGACTCATCATCCTCAGCATCACTCTCTTCATCCTCATCAACATCAACAACCCCATCTAACCTTTCACTATGTCCATTACTCATCCAAGGAGCCTCAGTTCTTTCATCTCCATCAACCTCACCACATCCAGGATCCTCCTCCTCATCACCTTCCTCTTCTTCATCATCATCCTCTTCATCTTCCTCATCATCATCCTCATCATCAGATTCAGGTCTCTCATTCCCTTCAACATCAGTTTTATCTAAATACTTCAAAGTTTTAATCAACCCAAAAACCCTAGATCGATAATCTTTAACCCTAGTTACAGGACACTCATAGAGATCAAGAGAAACAAGCTTCAACTCAGCTAAAGGAGCTAGATCTTCAACAAACTGGATCCGATTATTAGATAAATCCAAATCACGTAACGAATCAAGCCCAGCTTCAACCAAAAACTCTAAACCAACAGTGATTCGATTATCAGATAAGATTAGCTTTTGTAAATGACCAAGTCTCGGAAACTGCTCAAGCGAAGAAACACCAATGTTAGCAACAGATAGATGCTGAAGATTTTGAAACCTTTCAAGAAGACTAGGTGGTGGTAAACGTCCTTGAACACATTTCACAGCTCCATCAAGTGTTAACGTTCGTGTAGCTAAATGATCTGTTTGACCATCTAAAGCCACTTCAACAGCTCTTTCCCAAATCTCATCCATCAAAAAAAACCCACTTCGAATCTCTCACGAAAATTACTCCTTTTACTACCGAAACCCTAATTTGTACGGTCGCCACTAAACCTCTCGTGAGGAAGATGAAAACCTAAAGGTTTGTTCTTTGTTTCGTTGGGCTCTTTAATTGATTTTGATAAAATATTGGGGCGGGTTTGAAAAATAAGTGGGGCCGGGTTGGTTTTGAAGAATTTTGTGTGAATGATTTTACCTATTTATAACCGTTAGATTTAGAAATCTAGGATCGATGACGTGGATGAATTAAAGGTTTAGATTGAATAGTTTTGTGCTATTTTGTGTAGAAAGACGTTGGATCTGGCCAACCTCGACACGTCTCTGTTATGTGCAACTAATACTGGACCCTAGTGTTTGACATATTTACAAACATGCCATTATCTATCTTACTTTTTATTTTTATTTTTCAAAGATGAATTATCAAACTTACAAGACGTTAGTGGATGTCTTAGGGTTCGACTGGTTTAAACGCAGCGGGTGCGGATGAGGTTGCGGAAGTTTGCGGAAGCGGACAGTTGCGATTTTAAGCGTTATAAAGTGATTTAGACGACTGGTATAGCGGTTAAAAACAAAAGCGTTTGCGGAAAATTTGTGACTGGTTGATCAGCGGATGAAATAACGGTTGAACTAAAAATCAGTAAAAGAAATATAATATATAACAATAATAAGTTATAAACTAACAAAAGACATTATTATCATAAAATATAAATTATTCATAAAATATTATAAAAATAAAATAATAAAACATTAAATAATTATTCAAAATAGAATAATTTTACAGTAAAATATTGATTAATTTATACATTAAATTCATCATCAAAAATTATAGTAAGTAGTGTGATAAATCATCTCGTTTGACCATTTAAATTTCTGAAATATAAAAATTTCAAAATAGTTTTAAAATAATTAATTTTAGTTGAATTATAAATCTTAAA
>KE156571.1:43429-60605 GCA_000411055.1 Leavenworthia alabamica
TTTTATGTTTGAAATTTAACAACATATATATGTTTTTTATTTAATTTAATTAATTATAGTTTTGTAAAATAAATAAATAAATACTGTTAAATAACACTAAACTTTAAAAAACAATTAATTCTTTGAAACTTTTATAAGGTCAAAACACAAGAAACGTCAACATAAAATACAAACTTAAATGGGCTCAGTTCTGGATTAAATATTTCGGCCCAATACTGTCAGTGGTCCATAATCTTTGGACTATCTTTTTGAACTCGTATTTGGATTATTTACCTAAACTATATAAAAAATAGCAAAATATGTGATTTTGAAAAAAAAATTCTAATTGTTATTATCATAAAAAATATAGAAAAATTCTCTTAAATACCATTAAATTTAGTTTATATTCCATAAATACCACCAAAATTACAATTTAACAATTTAATTAAATTAGAAATTAGATTTTATTTTGTGAAAATTATATAAATACTAAACAATAAATATTAACTCAAACACTATATACTAAACTTTAACTTTAAAATACTAAATTTTAATCTCTAAATCAAAATAGAGTATGATCCTTGATGTTCCTCATGACAAATAGAGGTGTGCTTAGAAGCAAATGAAAAAAATCTTTTGCATATTACTTCTAAATTAAATAAAAATTTAGAGCCTCTAAATTTTAAAAGAATTAATTAGATTAATAAAATATTATTGACTGTCAAATATATTTTATATTTATAGAAAAAAACTAGTTATGATTTTATATTATGATAATTTAGTTAAAAATTTTACTAAAACATATTAAGATTTAGTTTTTTTTTTTTTAATTTAGTCTATTTAATAATTTATTGTTTGAAAATTATATTACATTCATTTTATAAAAAATTCTGAAAATGCTTAATGTTTCGATTTTTTAAATTCGCCTTAAGCTCTTGTAAATCTCGGTCGAGCTCTGATAACAATAGACCAAAATTTCAAATTGTGCCTCATTGACAATATAAAAGTGTTTCCCATATCAAATCCAGAAAAAAAAATTCAAAAAATCACCAAATTTTGTTGGAGGATAATCTAACATGAGAAAAGAAATTCGTACGTTGAAATATCCAATTATTGGAAGTGAGAAATAAATGATGAAATTAATCAAAAAAATACTTAGCAATATGAAGAGATGTGAACATACAATCCTTTGTAGACAATGGAGTAGGTTCCTTCTCCAATCATCCCTCCCAACACTATATCCTTTGAATCAAGAATCAATTCTTTTATGATACTAAAATCGAATTGCTCCTTAGGATATGAACTAGACGAAGAAGAGGAGTTTTGGTAAAACAAAGAGGACGATGAAGTCGACATTGATAGAGTTCGTTTTTGAAGATTATGAGTGGACAAGATGAGTGAAAGGAGAAGTGTTTAGACCTATTTATAGTTCTACAAAATTTAGGGTTTGTTTTAAAAAGTTTTATTTTGTCGAAAACAGTAGAGATTATAGATTTTGAGTGTGTGGTCTAAATGAAAATTTGAAGTATTAATTTGTTGATAAGGTATAACGTAAAAATAATTATTTGGGATAAGAAAAAATATTTATAAAAGGTAAATAATAAGAATTATATATGGAATTGACATGCATATATGGTTTACAGAGAAAAAATCTTATCTTTAGGATTGACTAATTTTTATCAGTTTATTTAGTTTCAATTTAAAGTCATAAAATTATTGGGTTTTTTTTCTTTTTAGTCATTTTTATATATAACTAGATATCAAGTCAATTAATTAGGTTAGCTAAAGTAAAAAAAAACTTTAAAATATACATTAAAAATGATTACCCAAAAACTTTTTAAAGCAAGATAAAAAATCTAGGAGATAAATATTTTATAAAAATTCAAAGGTGTTTAGTGTCTCAATAATATTTTATGAGTTTTATCAATATATTAATCTAAAACATGAAACAAAGTCGTTTATAGACGATGGAGTAGTCTCCTTTAACAATCTATTGTTATTTATTATGACTATCATTTTGAATTTAAAATGTTAAATTTACCAAAACCAACTTGGGATTAATTCAAATTTAGTGGATATATAGTTAGTAGTTACCACAACTATATATATATTTTCTGAAAAAAATATAGTTAAAATTTCCATGAAAAGAAGAATGGGAATGCATTGTTTTAAACTTTTTTTGTCTTATTTTTTCTCATAACAACAACAATAAGAAAAAAAACACATAATACAGACAAAAGTCTTCAGTTTTGTCCTTTTCTTAAGTTCACCAACTTAGGGTTTTGTAATAAAAATAAGTTAATAACCACATTTCTCTTACCCTAATGAAAAACACACACAAAATGATTATGGATTTGGCTTCATTGGCTTGTAACAAGCTTTGAACATCTTAACAAAACGAAGTATCATCTTCATCCGTTTCTTCTTCTTCTCCTCCTCCTCTTCCTTAGGTATTTCCACTTCGTAGTCCTTCTCTTCCTCATGAATCTCAACTGCTTCCACTGGGTATTCTGTGTCAGCATCATAAGCTTCCTCCTCTACTATTTTATCACTACTAGAGTCTGAGCACAAGCTGCTTAGCAAGTTTCTCAACAGGACAGTGATTTCCTTAAACTCAAGACGAGCGTTTGGGTCCACTGCCCAGCAAGATTCAATTATGGACTTAGCTCCATCAGGAATATTGCTTAGACTTGGTCTCTGACCCTGTTACAAAACAATATTCAATAATTACTTTTTAATATAAAAACTATGTTTACTTTTTTTATATATTACTTATAATATAAGTTCCTTAGTGACTTTACCTGGTTTACTAGATATGGGATACATATGAGAGGCACTCCATAGAAAGGCATTTCATTAGTAAGCAACTTCCACAAAACTAAAGCAAAGCTATAAACATCAACTTTGTGACTAATCACTTCATTAGCATCACATCTCATTCCATCTATATCACATTCTCTTGATATACCAAAATCAGCCAATTTCACATGTTTTAGATCACTTGTTACCAAAACATTCTCTACACACAAAACACCAAAATGTTAAGTTTGTTTCTCTAATTCCAAAAGATCATGATATGTAATAAATAAAACATATTTACTTGGATTTAAATCACGGTGCACTATGCCATTTGAATGAACATATTCCATAGCTTGAGAAATATCCAAAGCATAGCTAAGTGACATTTTCAGATCAAGAGGCTCTGGAGAATAGTTCCACATAAGCCTCTCAAGATTACCAACTTCTAAGAGTTCTGTAACTATCATCCATCTTGGCTCTATACAAGCTCCAATAAACTATATATATCATATGATTAAAACCATGTTAATTGTTACATTAAATATTGAAAATACCAAAAGTTTTTTTACCTTCACAATGTTGTCATGTTTCATTCTTGAAATTAACATAACTTCATTTTGAAATGTTTCTTTATGATGCATCTTTATAGCCGATTTCATTATCTTCACTGCCACAGGAACTTGGTCTCTAAACCTATTAATTAATCATTGTAGATAACATATGAAAATTAGTGATTAGCAAGAAATTTCATTCTTATGGAACTAATCATTTTTTGACATTACTGGTTTATATGCAATATCATATTAATTCACTCAAAATCATGAGGCTGAGCTAATGGAATAGTATTGACACATAGAGTATGATCCTTAATGTTCCTCATGACAAATAGTGGTGTGTTTAAAGGCAAAAGAAAAAATGTTTTTGCATATGACTTCCAAATTATATAAAAAATTTAGAGCCTCTAAATTTTAAAAGCATTAATTAGATTAATAAAGTATTATTAACTGTCAAATATGTCTCATATCTATAGAAGAAAACTAGTCAGTATTTTAGATTATGATAATCTAGTTAAAAATCTACTGAAACATATTAGGATTTAGTTTTTTTTTTTTAATTTAGTCTATTTAATAATTTATTGTTTGAAAATTATATTACATTCATTTTATAAAAAAATACTGGAAAAGCTTAATGTTTTCAATTTTTTAAATTCGCCTTAAGCTCTTGTAAATCTCGGCCCAACTCTGAAAATTTTACATTGTGCCTCATTGACAATATAAAAATGTTTCCCATATCAAATAACTAAAAAAAAAACTGAAATCAAATCCAGAAGAAAAAAACAAAAAATCATCAAATCTTGTTTGGGATAATCTAACATGGGACAAAAAATTCATACGTTGAAATATCCAATTATCAAAATAGAACTAAGAAATAAATGATGAAGTTAATAATAAAAAAAACTTAGCAATAGAAAGAGATGAAACATACAATCCTTTGTAGACAATGGAGTAGGTTCCTTCTCCAATCATCCCTCCCAACACTATATCATTTGAATCAAGAAGCAATTCTTTTATGATACTAAAATCGAATTGCTCCTTAGGATATGAACTAGACGAAGAAGAAGAGTTTTGGTAAAACATCGAGGATGATGAAGTCGACATTGATAGAATTCGTTTTGAAGATTATGAATGGACAAGATGAGTGAAAAGACAAGTGTTTAGATCTATTTATAATTCTACAAAATTTAGGGTTTGTTTTAAAGAGTTTTATTTTGTTGAAAACAGTAGAGATTATAGATTTCAGTGTGTGGTCTAAATGAAATTTTGAAGTATTAATTTGTTGATAAGGTATAACGTAAAAATAATTATTTGGGATAAGAAAAAATATTTATAAAAGGTAAATAATATGAATTATATATGAAATTGTCATGCATATATGGTTTACAGAGAAAAAATCTTATAATATATGTTTTAATTTTATTGGTTTAGTTTATCATATAATTTCTCTCATAATATTTATTTTAATAATAATAAATATTTGTTTATTATTCTCATATAAGATATTTGTAATTATTTAATTTTTTTTCTTTTATACAATAAATTATAAATAGTTAAATATCTAACTATTTTATCAGTCAATGTTCTATTTCATTTAAGGGAAACTATATTCAAATAACTTATTTTTTTTTATTAATATTATGGTTGACTTGACTGTCTAACATGATAAATACAAAAAGGTAGATTTAACCAAGGATAATTTGCTATATTTGTGTGACATAGTAAGATTAGTTTGTGTCTAAAGTTGAGCAAAGTATTGGAATAAGAGCAAATCTTATAGGGGTGTATTCAACTTAAGATTTGATGAGATTTGATTTAAAATATTAAATCATGTGTAATTGAAACATGAATTTTGAAATATTTATTGAAATTTAGTGTTATTGAAACAATGATTTTAAAAAATACCATGAAATCCACTGTTATTGAAAACAATAAAAGTATTTAAATTAAAAATCTCAACTGGAATTTCAGAGGATTTCTTAGTTAAAAATACGATCAAAATCTCATAATTTTAGATGAGATTTCAGATAATTTTACAACAAAATTTTAAATTCACTCAAATTTAATCAAATCATCTCAAATTTCATTACAAATCAAATCTCTTCAAATCATAATTTGAATACATCTCTCTTAAATAGATGTTTTTATTAGTTTTATTTAAAAATTTGTTTGATTATTATTCTAAAATCATTTTTATTTAATTTCAATTTAATGTCATAAAATTACTGGGGTTTTTTTCTTTTTAATCATTTTTATATATAACTAGATATCAATTCAATTAATTAAGTTAGCTAAAGTAAAAAAAAAACTTTAAAATATACATTACAAAAGATTACCCAAAAACTTTTTAGAGCAAGATAAAAAATCTAGTAGATAAATATTTTATATAAATTCAATGGTTTGAGTTTTTAGTGTCTCAATCATATTTTATGAGTTTTATCAATCTGTTAATCTAAAACATGTCATAAGATTTGAGTTGTTACCTTTCAGATATTCAGTTTTTTAATTTTATAAATAGGATTGTATGTATATGAATTTTACTTTTTAATTTGTCTTTTTGAGTAAAGACATGAATAACATGATTTATACACCGTATATAAGTGTGGACAACATTTATTTATACTTATATTTTCTTTTGTTTATTAATCTACAGTTTATTTATTAATAAAACTATCATATATTTAAGACTAAAATTTGTAAATTCAACAATCATATCTCAATCATTATATTTTAAAATTTATTAAATGTATTATGAACTCTGATAAAGTGTTAATTATTATTGCATGTATTATTTAAATTTTTTTCAACATATAAAGTACTTAAAGAGTTCAGTTTCCAATTAGTTTGTACAATAAAATCAGAAAAAAAAATGAAGTTATCGTATATATTATAATTTTTATTCTCACTTCACTTTTCAAATAGTGTTATTCTAAAGTCATCTCCAACCCAACGGCAAAACACCAATTTAGTGTCAAAACTTCTCCAATCTAACTGTATATTTTACACTAAAATTTTATTTTTAGTGTTTTGTGAACAGTATTACACTATATTTGGTGTNATTAAACTTATAATTAATAAATTACAAAAATTAATATATTTTATGTTTCATATTAAATGTAGTGTTATTTTCTAAATTTTTTATATTAAATCTTGTTTTATTTTTATGTAATTATTTAACCAAATTTCTATTAATATTTTTAATATAATAATTAAATAAATATCTAATCAATTAATAATGGAGAAAAAATCTATTTTATTTTTAAATAATATGAAAATATTTAAACTATATATATTAAAACATAATAAATATTTATCAAACTATTAAATAATTAAGAAAATCATAAATTTAATAATATAATAATATAAAATATGAGTTTTAGTGTCAAATTTGGTGTTGTGATTGGAGATGAAACTTTTTTTGGAACAATAAAACACTAAATCTAGTGTAATTTTTACATCAAATTTATTGTCGTGGTTGGAGATGCCCTAATACCAACATTATGGAAAAATAAGGTATTATATAATCTTAAACACTGACAGAAACAGAATCTTAAACCTACCAATTTCTAGGGTTTTGTAATGAATAAACCCCCAACCACTTCTTTCCAGTATATAAGACTTGCACATGAAGCAAGCATCTTCTTCTTTAGGTTTCTTCTTCACCTTGAAAATAAACTTTTGAATCATAAGTGCTCTTCAAATCCTCTGTTGCATCATCACTACTCACTAGCTTCATTGTGGCTGACCAAGAAAAAAACATTAGAGAGTACTCACAATATAAAACTTCTATAATTTTTTTTTTATAACTCAGGTAATCCGGCTGAATTAGGGACCGTCGGTTCTGATACAGCTTACGGTGGCAAGCCCATAATGCAGACCAGCGCATCATCCCCCAACACCGACTAATCCTGGGATCCAGAGAGACCATGTGAAAACCCCGGTGGCCAAACAATTTAAATATGGCAAATTCCGTAATCGGGTGGAGTCGATCTCTGGCCTTGACCAACATGACAACTCTCGTCTAGCGACTGGAGAACCACCCCCTACCATCGTTTGGTTTAAAACTTCTATAATTAATAGTCACAGTAATCATATTATAAAGTCACAGTCGATACATCCACTTATCGTAAAGCTACGAATATTACCACAACATGGAGTTAACTTAGGGTTACACTTTCATTTACAACACTAGAAACCAAACAAAATTGAAATTGAAATAAATGAAAAAACCAAATCGCTACATTAATACATATCTAACCAGTTCAAACGAGCCCTAGACTAATTCTCGTTGGGCTTCATAGCCCTTACATATATTATAGTGTATGCATGAGAATATTTAAAAAGAATATTTAAAATTTACGATACAAGTATCTATCATCTAGAAGTCTAAACACAGATACTACTACTACGTATATTATTAAAAAAAAATCAAATGTTTAAATAATAAATAAACTATATTCGTTTTAAAATGCTCCCTTATATGTATCTCCACAATATTGGAGGTAGATAACTGTCACGTCCTAACTACTACTATGTTATAATTTGTTTCTTCTTAATCGTAGTTTCCAATTAAATTAAAGATTCTCTAATTAAACCTATATAAAAAAAGTAAAGATTCCTTAATAAAGAACATATAGAGATTATTTAAAAAGTTGAATGGAAAAAAATATTTTAAATATAAGAAAAAATTGAGCTACTTTCTTCTAGATTGATAACGTGTTATTTGTTTTATAAATTTCTATGAAAAATATGTATAAGACAAAATTGAGCTACTCCCATTTTGTCTTAATTTAAAATCTATAATGTGTTAACTTTATGTGACGTTCAGTGTTATATTAATTATTATAGAATTACCCAATGATATTAGTAATGATTAGTTGATTAAAAAATCTTAATTTATAACCAAAATCTTAGTAATATATAATCAAGGTGTTACCATCAATCCAACATCACAATGATTTTGTACATCATCAGACTGACGTCAAGTATTAAATCATAAATAACGTTTTGTTAAATAACATAAGGTTTAGAGATTAATGAAAGACTTTATTATATAAATTAAACACCAATTATTTATTTATTAATACAGTGTAAATACATTAGTGACAGACCTTTAAAAAAAAGAAATGAGCAGGTGGCATCACCCGGACCACTTAAAAAAGTAAAACGACACGCAGTTTAAAAGTAAAAACACGACAATAGTAACTGTTCTTAGTTTAGGCACCAAGTGCCATGCACCTAACACGGTCCAAAATATGTTCACTTTCCTCGGCGATTATTGATAACGATTCATGCGATGTTCCGCCTTTGCAACACAGCGACTGCTCCGCCGTGTCCCTTAGCTTCTTTACCTTGTCTCTCATCTTGGAACCTTCCTCTTCTACTATGATCCTTTTTACCAACGCTTCTATCTCCGTCCTCATGATCACTCCCTCCGATGGTAACTTCTCTGATCGGACGGCAATACCAAGCTCTTCGTTGAGCAACGTGGCGTTCATCTTCTGCTCCGCGAAAAGTGGCCATGCAATCATCGGAACGCCACTAGTAACGCTCTCGAGAATCGAATTCCAACCGCAGTGGGTTAAAAACCCACCAACGGCTTGGTGGGCTAAGATCTCGGCTTGCGGAGCCCATGAGAGGACCACAAGGCCTCTCTCATGGGTTCGGCTAACAAACTCTTTCGGTAGATAATCCGGTGTACTGTCTCGTATTTCACCACTGTTAACCGAGAAGTATGCGCTACAAGCCGAACCATCTACCGGTGGTCGGACCACCCAAACGAACCGTTGCTGACTCAGCTCAAGCCCCCAAGCTAATTCGGTTAGTTGTTTAGCCGAGAGAGAGCCGCCACTTCCAAATGAAATGTAAAGAACCGATTCGTCTGGTTGTTTGTTTAACCAATCCAAAACCGGATGATTAATTTTAATTGGATCAGCCGGTCTACACAAAGGACCAATTGGTAAAACCGGTACACGAGCAATCCGACCCAATAGCTTCGGATCTTGAAGAGATTTCAATGTATTAGGCTCTATATCACTCCATGTATTCACAATAATACCATCAGCCGTTGGGAAAACTAAACCGAACGGTACAAAATGTTGGTACATCTGATCTGTCGGGTCAAGAAATGTTTCAAGTGTATCTTCAAACCGAACCGGTTCACATCCCGGTATAACCAACGGTTTCTTCTTGATTATATGCTCTTCTTCCACGTCTTTATCCACCGTTGGAAAATACAACGCAACCGCTAGAAAACGCGCGTTTGAAGCGATGAAGATATAAGTCAACATGTTGAACTCATGACCTAGCCGTAACGCGTCCATGCCAAACAAGTCTACGATCAGAACCGTTGGTTTGTGTTGCATCTCAGCTATCTTTAATCGTAAGATAGGAATGGTTTCACGCATCATGATCAAGATCTTGATCCCAAAAATGGCTGATGGGTCTACTAAGCCAGAGATGTCTGGAGACGGGAGGCCAATAACGTCAACAAGAGACGCGTCACAGCCTGGTGAGTTGAGGAACTGGGATTGAGCTGAGGCTGCATCGGCTTCAAGAACAAAGATCGTAACGTGAAAGCCGTGAGATAAAGCTAAACGTTTTCCGAGCTCGATAACTGGGATGACATGACCCATTCCTGGACTAGCGAACATGGCTGCATGTGGTTTTGTAATCTTCATAGCTTCAAAAGTGATCGTTAACACGTTTTTTTTGTTAAGTCTTTTACTTTATGATAGTTAATTAGAAGTGAGTTGAAATTTATAGAATCGAAACATGTTGAAACGTTTATAAATAAATATAAATATATACAATAAAATTAGAATATGTATATAAAAGGTATGCATACAATTCAAATATATAAAATAAAAAAATAATGGTCGGAATTAATTTTTGAATAATTGATATTTAATTATGTTAGATACTTTAGATTCTTAAAATATGCCATTGTAACGTTGCAATTTGTTGTCAGATATAAACTACAACAGTATTTTCATTAAAAAAATTAATATATAGTTCCTGTCTTTAGGCAAGTATAGGTCCTCGTCATCTTAATATTATTATATCCATCCACCATTAATTTCCTCATATAAAATAATATTATACATCACTAGTTTTTAAATAATTCCAATTTGTATTCATTCTATATCATATATTATATAAGAAGCTAAAAATATATATTATATAAGACTTTGATTAGTGATAAACATACAAAAAGAAAAAAACAGTCTATGAAAAAATCTCTACATCTACAATAATTACACAACATAAAATAAATCAGACAAAACATAGAAATGTAGTTGTCATTCTATCATGGCGATCATGGTCACCAATTCAACCAACTAGCTAGTAGCTAAAGGAGCAACATTTCATAGTGGCTAGTTGATAACTAAATTAGCCACTAATTAACATGTATTATTCAATACATATGTATTACATTATATACATGTAAAACAAACAAAGATGTCGTGTGAAACAATTTTACAAATATTGGAGAAAACGTGACGACTTGTATTATTTTATATTTATCATGAATAATTCTCGAAGTTTACTAAAGTGGAATTTTTTAAAGGAGAGCTCTTGAGTTCCTTTAGATTTTTGGCATATTTACCCTAACATTAACAGCTAATTTTAATCAAAAATACATGAGTGTTTTTTTGGGTACTAAAATAGATTACCAATCCATATTAATGCTTAGCCGACGTCTAATATATCATAGATTTGTAGAATAATTATGATTTTTTGTATGGTACAGCTACGATTAAACCGGAAACACGTTGTTACTGAACCGAATAAACTACGATATTACCCTTCTCCAAGTCACCGATACCAACATCGTGAATTTTCTCACTTTCCCATGGCGTCACAGTGTTTATGAAGTTTATAATTGCCCTGAGATCTAAGACCTGTGAATATCTTAGCTGCTATGGTTCTTCTCTTTCTTTCCACGTCGGCATCCTCCCTGTCGCCGCCGTAGATCCTAAAGTTTGAACGGCTCAGATTCAGTGGTCCCCTAACACAGCACCTCTTGCTCCAGTCAGGTCAACATGGGTCGGAATCATGTACATGTAACACACCAGAGGTTTGTGGGCCCTGGTTATCATAGAAACCTCGAGCCGGAGGTATAGGACCCATTAGGCTTTCGAGCTCTACAATGCACGTGACTGTGGGGGTTTAAAAAGTTTTAACAACCCATGCAAACGCAACCGTCATCACCGAACTCGAACTGGGACAGAGCAAGTTAAGTTGATAGTTGATGCTCTTGTTTGAAGAAAACAAAAACATAGCATCTCTCTTATGTTGGGCCTCAGAGAATTAAGAAGCATGAAGAAAAGCCCAAGCCTGGTTCAGAAGAAATGTTTTTGCAAAGTCTAAGAATTTATTATGCTTTAACACGTAAGGCAACCCATATTAAATGTGATAGTGCTACTACGACCACTCAAAATGTGTTACGTATAAACATAGACAACAACTTCAGGGAAACACACATATTTACACAAACGTGAGAATGAGATGAATATCATGATTTTTTAATGGTTTAATTTGCTTGTTAGAATTTATAAGAAAATTTATTGTATTTGTTTTTAACCAAACCGAATACTTGGATATTTAGATAAATAAATGGGCATTTTTCTTAAATATCACCAATTTAAATTTAATTTCTACAAATACAACTAAAATTGATTTAAAACAAAATTACCATCTAATAACTCAATTAAATTAAAAATTAGATTATATTTTTGAAAAATTACATAAAATTCAAATATTAAACACTAAACCTAACCACTAAATACTCAATCCAAATAAAAAAAAACTAAACCCAACAACTAAATATTCAATCCTAACATTATAATTTTAATAAAAATTGGTATTTATGTCTAATTAAAAAAAATAATGTAATTTTTTCCAATAAACTATAAATGATGGTATTACAAGGAATTACTCAAAAATAAATATCCATTAAATTTCTTAGAGAATTTTTTTCTATATATATATTAAACAAGTATAAAAATAAAATTAGATAAACAAAAAAATAAAACTTAACCCAAAATATCAATATTTTCTAAAAATTCAATTATTATGATATTTTAGCATTGAAATAATATTTATAATTTATATAGACGTAACTATTATGTAATGTATCAAATCGGAGTAAATATTATTATCTTAAAATTTTTAAGATTTAATAAATATATGCATATAAAAACCGAAAAAATATTATATTCAATTTTAAGTAACATACTAAAGAAGTTTTTCTTTTTATTAATAAGATAAAATATTTAAAAAAAAATTATATTAAATTTGAAAATTTACTATTATTGAAAGTAGATAAAAACAAGTTACCCAGACTTACATTTTTTTCTTTGAGAGGAACAAGACACCAAATCTGAAAACAAACACAACATTTAATAATATACTTTTCTCCCAATTGAACAAAATAATAATAATATATTTTTCTCCTTTTTTTTGTCAGGAAATAATAAATTAATTTCCTAAAATAAATAAATAATAATATCTCGCCGACAAATTTATTCAATAATATTGACTTTCTCGTATCCCTTTGATTTTAAAACTCGCTAAAGAAACTTCTCTTCATGTCTTCTCTCTCTATACACCATTGTCATCTAACTTCATCTCTAATATGAACTCAAACGTTTTATTATATCTCATCATCGTCTTCATCTTCACCACATCTTTAACCCACAGTGAAAGATTCAAAGAAGCTCCAGAGTTCTTCAACTCTCGTAAGTGTCTCACTATCGTAAACGATGAAGATTACGTATGTTCAGACAAGTATGTCCACGTGGCAATGACTTTAGACTCTGCTTACCTCCGTGGCTCAATGGCCGTGATTCTCTCCGTTCTTCAACACTCTTCTTGTCCTCAAAACATTGTTTTTCACTTCGTTACTTCAAAACAAACCAACCTACTTCAAAACTACGTCGTTTCATCTTTCCCATACTTAAAATTTCGGATTTACCCTTACGATGTAACTACTATCTCCGGTCTCATCTCAACTTCTATTCGCTCGGCACTTGATTCTCCACTTAACTACGCAAGAAACTACCTTGCCGACATATTCCCCACGTGCCTCTCACGTGTTGTATACCTTGACTCAGATCTCATATTAGTTGATGACATCTCCAAGCTCTTCTCTAGTTATATACCAAACGATGTCGTTTTAGCTGCGCCTGAGTATTGTAACGCTAACTTCACTACTTACTTCACTCCAACGTTTTGGTCAAACCCTTCTCTATCAATCACACTCTCTCTTAACCGTCGTCGTCCACCGTGTTACTTTAACACCGGAGTGATGGTTATAGAGTTAAAGAAGTGGCGTGAAGGAGATTACACGAGGAAGATTATAGAGTGGATGGAGTTACAAAAACGGATAAGAATCTATGAGTTAGGTTCTTTACCACCGTTTTTACTTGTATTCGCCGGAAACATAGCTCCGGTAGATCATCGGTGGAACCAACATGGGTTAGGAGGAGATAATTTTAGAGGACTGTGTAGAGATTTGCATCCAGGTCCAGTGAGTTTATTGCATTGGAGTGGGAAAGGAAAGCCTTGGGTAAGGTTAGACAAGGGTCGACCTTGTCCGCTCGATGAGCTTTGGATTCCTTATGATTTGTTAGAGCCACGGTTCAACCTTATCGAGAGGTAGATTTTTCAGACAAAAATATGATGATGTGTCATAATTTTTAAAGTAAGCTAACAAATATGTCTTGTTTTTATATTTTTATACCCTAATTAAAACATTATTGTATATATATTTAAAGTGATCATTAAATGATTAGTGATTGTAATGAGAAATCTGAAATCCTCTTTAATTTAATAGCAAAATCTGTAATGTATTTATCTTCGATAATCTAATGATATTTTACAATGAACTAAACTATATATGTTTGATACTTCATACTTTATATAGCATATATAAATATAAGTAATGGGAAAAAGTATAATAATACGTATCAAAAGTCAACAAGTCAACGCGTTGTCTTCTATTTTTTGATTGAACAAGAAAGCAACTAGCTAACTACACACCTATATAAGTCTTACTTCTGTCTGAGTCTACATATGAGTTCTATTTTTGTAACCCGATAATGTATAAATAAAATAATATTAATTTTGAATCGGTTAAGAGAAGACCAAGCTTTTGTCTGAACGATCCATAAGGACCATAACTTAATAGGCCCATGAATCTACCAGAGAAATAATATATTTAAAGTGGTTTTTTGATATGCGTTTTAAATACTTCTCTTAATTATGTTCTTTGCTTGATACAATGTACAAATTCTTCTTAGTTCTTATTCATGTTTTGAGTTTCTCAAATAAATAATTTTTCAAATAGATACTCCATCATTTTAAATATTTTTTCACATTTATTAAGAAGATATTAAATTTTGTATTTTTCATCATTCATTAATAATACATTATACATTTTTATTAACAATTGCATTAAAATAATAAAGATATTAATAGAATTTTGGGCAAAAAATTACATTGAAAATACAAAACAATATATATTACGAAATAAAATAAAAATCCTATTGAAACAGAAGGAATATATGTTTATCCTTCATTATAACTATATTTTTTAGTCACAAACTAAATATTAAATATGAATTGTAAATTTGCAATGTAATAAAAACTTGTAATCAAAATCCATTTTTTGTTAATGTTTTTATATATAATAATTGGTATATTTTATTTCTCATAAACAAAACAAGACATGTCTAAAGTACATATAAATGTACATTCATGTCCTATAGATTATGTATAATAACTCTATTTGACATTTGCTTAATTTCTCAAATTATTCACTCATATATAAATCGAGCATTTTCATTAATATAAAGAAAAAGGTTTTAATACAGTTTTATAAATTATAAAAATCACTCAATCTGACCATACCAAACCCCTTGGATCTTCACATCCTTTGGTACCTTAGCACCCAAGTCAGTATCCGACGGCTGGAGACTCTCAAACACTCCGATCACTTCACCTGTCTCTGGTTTACTCTTTGTGATCTTCAAAGTGATCTCTCCAACAGAAGCTGCTGTGTTCTTAACGTTTTCTTTAGACAGCTCTTCCTCATCTCCTCTTCCACCAGCAGGCAAAGCCACTGCATTATCATACCCAGTGGATCCACCACGACCCTTTGGATCCAAGAATGAAGAGCCACGGTACGAAGGAACTAAGAACTTGCCACTAAAGCTTTCAGGTTTCCCTGAAGCCTCAAGTTGTTTAACCGTGAAAAGAAACGGCACACGTTCTCCTCCTGGAAGCTGAACAGTAACAGCTGCATAATCAATCCCATCTTCTTCCTTGAACTGCACGCTTCCATCAGAACCAACCTAGTCACACAACAATATCATTGTTACTTGCGTAAGAAGCAACAGTTAGATACTGAGATTTTGTTAAGTAATTGAAGATAAACCTCGAAGGGTCCTTCGATCTCATCGAGTGTGTAAGTGAGACGAGTCATAAGCTTTGTGTTTTGGAAATCCGGCGGCGCATTCTTGCTAACACTCTCAGCCTTGACGGTGAATGAAGTGGGCTCAAAGCAAAACTTCTTACCTGTGTACTTACCAGGTTTGAATGAGAATGTCTCAGAGCCACCGTCTATAGTCGGACACTGGTTCGCCGTACCAGTTCCTTTAACCTCCATGTAAGTCTTGCTCTGTATCTCATCGTAGGTCAACCTCTTTGGTGCTCCCTCAGCACTTGCCCCCTTCATTTCCCCATATATATTATATTAAAAAATAAAACTAAATTTTATACGTAAAAATATGCAAATTATACAAAATTATTCCTATAAATATTATATTAAAAAATAAAACTAAATTTTCTACGTAAAAAATGCAAATTATACAAAATTATTCCTATAAATATTATATAAATAAAACTAAATTTTCTACATTAAAATATGCAAATTATACAAACTTATTCCAATAAATATTATATTAAAAAATAAAACTTAATTTTCTACGCAAAAAATATGCAAACTATACAAAATTATTCCTATAAATTTGATAAAATAAAAACAAATATGATTATATATAAATTATTCCTATTATTTTAGGTTCCATCATATTTTAACCGAAACATTATATAAAATTCAATCTTCAACTTTGGAATATATATCAACAACGACTTATCATATGAGTTTAATGAGGTTATAAAGTTATACCGAGACGACAAGAGCCGACGTAGCAAGAGCGAAACCAGTGATTTTGGCAACCTCAGAGCATTTTCCGGCGAAATCTTTGATGTCAGAGTAGAGGGAGCAAGTGAGTCTAGCAGGTGAAGACTCTAGACCAAAGGATTTGGTCACGGTTTGAGTTGATCGGAGATGAACGTTACGTGAAGGAGAAGAAGAAGCGATCTTAGCCGGCTGAAGAAAAGTTGCGGCGGCATGAAGAGAAGTAGCCATGAGGACAGATCTCAGATGAGTGATGAATGAGAAGGTGAGGTGAGTTTATTAGTGTATAAGATAAGGTAAGATAAGTTGGGATTTTTTCATTGGATTGTTTTAAGAGTATATGGTTGTTTAGTTGCCACGTGTTAAAAACTTATGTGGGAGTTTAGATTGTATCTCAATCTGAAATGCTGATGTGGATATTTATAAAAAAAACATTTACTAATATTATTAATAATTATTGATAAACGGATCCAAATAGTAAAATCAAGGATATCTAATATTTAGATTAAAAAACTTTTTTAGGTTGGATATCTGGATATATTTATTTTAGAAAAAGAATATTTAGATATTAATATTCGTATCAATTTTATTTTAACCAAAATTTTTTAGATTTCATATACCCATCTTATTTTAACCA
>KE156572.1:0-16510 GCA_000411055.1 Leavenworthia alabamica
CTTAATTTAAACCAACCGAATCAAATATTAAGTGGATAGTCCACAGAATACTTTAATCCGGATCAAAGTTCAGATTGATCTTTGTTGCAAGCAACAGGATCATGCGGTTTAAGGGTATGGTCTCATTAAAAACTCCTCCACGGAAAAACCACTTTGGGATTAAAACTCGGGCTAGAGAAAAAGAGTGCCATTCCTTAAACCGACTTTGAAGTCTTCAACCAAGAGTGATGGTGAAGACTTCTTCAAACGATGATGTCTTCAAGAGTGGCCAAGTGATGTTGTCATCAATCACTTGGGCCGGTTTCAGCATGAGATCATCCATGATCTCTTGAGTGGCTTGGCCAAATAACAGCCTAAGCTGTTTATGCTTGTTCCGGGTCATTGGTCCATCATTCATGGCCGGGACACGGTCAGTCTTGCTCCGAGTCACGGGTGGTTCCTGTCTCGGCAGTAAGCTATCCGGCTGGATGGCCTCATCAGAAGGACTCCCTGTTGTTATCTCAGGGCTTCAGCTTGTTATGCCACTTGAGTATCTAGCACTTTTAAGTGAGCTATCATGGCTTACAAACTCTCATTAAAGCCTGAGTACATGCTGTCGATCTTCCCATTAATGTCATTAGCACTTTTCTGCTGATTGCTGATAATCACTTGCATCAAAGCCTCGAGCTTGTCAGTGGAGCTAGGTTGCTGAGCTGGAAGAGCTTGCTGAAAATTGCTAAATGACTGCTTGTGCTGATACTGATTATGATAGTTGGGATTGAATCCCCTGTACTGAGGAAATCCTTGGCCATTAACAAAGTTAACATCTCTGTAATTCTCTGCAGCTAATTCAACACCATCTTGAAAGTTGGCACCAGCTTGTATCATTAAACCAAGGTTTGTTGTAGTTAGTTCTGCTATCTCATCGGCTGTTGGTGCTTCAACGCTACAAACCTTCTGTAACGTCCGTGAATTTATTTTAAAGAGGTTTTGAAGCGGGTTTTGGGCTTATTAGGGTTTTGATGTGGGTTAGTAAGATGAATGGGCCTAATTAGGTTTTAATTTGATCTAGACCTATTTAATCTCTAAAAACTAGGAAAACTCTAGTTTATTAAGATGATTTTTGTGGGCACCCTAATGGGAAAAAGAAAATCATTATAGAAGAAAATAAAATAAGAGAAGAAAGGAGAAGAGAAAACAGATCCAACACTTTGAGTAAAAATAGAAACCGAAGTATCAAATGAATTTATTTTCGTCTTTTATTTGGTGGAGAGATGGAGGACATCACGATCTATCTACGTCAGGAAACAGATCTTAAATCAGATTTTTTGTTGAAAATTTATGACCGTTCTACTAGAAGAGATATCTGCAGATCAAATTTTACCGTTGTTCAACTTTAAAATACGTTTTCTGATGAACCATTGGGATCTAGATGACGATCTACCTATCATTTGAAAGCTCTTGATGTCAGATTTATTAATCCATTGGCCGATCTGAATTTGGGAATATACGTTTTAAGTTAACGCCATCTATGATTAAACATAGAAAATCCTAAATCGAAACAGTTTTGATGTGACTTTTTCAAAACAGTTCTGATCTACCTAAAATTTGGCAGAGTTATTCATGACACTATATGCTTCAGTTTCAACGGTGAGATTTAGATTCTAACAGTTAGTTTCTGAATTATGTTGAGAATTCTGAATCATATTTGATTATAATAATTTTTGACAAATTATTATATTAGGTTGTCATTAAGATTGGATTGAGTTGGAGTTATGTAAAAGGTTTATTCGAGCTCTCAGATTTTTCGAGGTGAGTGCAAGACCGTAGGATTATTTCAGGATGTAATGAATAATTTAATATGTTTTTCTGTGAATCAGCGATGAGAATTTTGACATGTTTTGATTGGATGTATTGGTATGATTTACATATTGTCTTATTGCATTACTATCGTGTTATGATCCATGTTAGTGCGGGAGGAGTGCCTCAGTCAGGATTGGTTTTTCAATGCTGATGCATCTCCATTGATGATACAGGTTAAAATCAGGTTGGTGCATGTGTGAAGTCTATTGAGTGTGGGATCATTAGAACTGTTAGATTGTGTTAAAAAAACGGGTGTGGTTGTTTCAATTTGGTATCAGAGCGGAGTTGTTTCTAGGACACTCCCGCTGTGTTGTGTGTTGCATGAACTCTAGACCAATCCTCTCTGAGCCTTCAATGAGACTTCACGGTATGTTGTTATCTTTTCGTTGTTGCTATTTTGCTTGAGAGGTTATTATTAAGCAAATTTGAATATAAGAGCAAAAAAAAATGTTGTATGAGTTAGTTGCGGAAGCTCGAGTGGTGGCAGTAGGGAGGGTGGTACGGAAAGTCACGGTTAATTGGGTCAAAAGTCCGGTGGTTGGTTGAAACGATGTCGGTGTTATAGAATGTCTAGAAAAGAATTTATCTATATAAGTTAAGTTTCCTATAAAAAAAGATCATGTAGGGACCTCTTGACTTAGGTGTTGGAGCAGATACTAAGAGTAGTATCAGTGTAGCATCCGAGAGTGCCACCGAGAGCTAAGGAGCATCCAGAGATATGGTTGCGATTGAGAATTCATCTTATCGGAAGATGTGGGAAGATACAGAGGAGCAAAAACCGATGTTAGAGCAAAATGTTTCTTCAATTAGATACTTAGTAGAGTATCAGGTGTCTTGATTGTATGCTATCTCAAGTGAGTAGCATGCGTTCAAGGTAGAATCTCTATTATTCCTTAGAAAGCTGGAACGGAGGGGCCATGTGAGACCGAAAGAGTTCTAGAGGAGTTTGAAGAGAATTTCATTGGAATTTCAAAAGAGTTCTAGGAGTATTCTAGAGATGTCTAGAGAAATTTTGAAAAATTCCGGAAGAGTGAACCATGAGTGGTATGGTTTAGAGATGAAGTTTCTAAAAATGATAAGTTTCTTTAAATAGATAGTTTACCGTAATGGAATATTTAATAGGAAATTGCCTAAAATGGAAATTTTTCCTGGAAAACAAAATTTGTTGCCAAAAAGGGAAGTGGTATAAAAAGAGTAATCTTTCGAGAAAAGTGGGGCAAGTCGATCTAATGTTATTCGAGAATCAGAATCCATGGAAGTGAGTTAGGAGTAAAGATGCTCGCCAAGACTTACAGGATTCAGAAAGGATTACTCGATATTTGTTGAGTTGATCACACTGAAAAGTGATGGTGATTGTGAGCATGTTAATTCTCTGATGTATAACAAGGTGATAAGAGTTTATAGGGCAAGAGGTGCTCTAGATTTGTATCTAGTTGGTTACGACATTGTGATGTCATGAGGCGGTTGTTTTATCTTGGGATATTCGGTCTATTGTGGAGGATAGTGGGTTCTCCGTTACTTTAGAGGATGTAAATTCTCTGGTGACTCTACGGGAATAGTGGGTTCCCAGACGTTAGTGGAGGATAATAGGCTCTACTCCTGCTTATGAGGATAGTGGGTCCTTACAACTCATCAGAGGATAGTGGTTCTCTCGTACCAAGTGGGATAGTGAGTTCCAAAATTGCTCAGAAGACTGTGTAGCCTAAGAGTGAGGATACGTGTATGAGTGGAAAAGCAGTAAACAACTAACATGAGTCATAATTTTGTGACTGAATACAAACTTCTAGGATTGATAGTTGGTTGATCCTAGGAGTGTATTGTGATAGCAATAGAGAATGATTGTAGCTGTTGAGATTAAGTGATAAGCTCTTAATTTTAATGGCGAGAGTGGTTCTCCGGGTGTTGTGGTAACACATTTTTAATAGGCTCATGTTATGGACAGTGGTTGTCCTACACTTGTAGGAGATGTGTGACTCTTCTGATGTTCAGTAGGAAGTGGTATCCTGATTTCACTATAGATGTGGTGTCTAAGCAGGATGTGGTATCCTGTTAATTTGATGATGACGTGTCTCAGCAGGATGTGGTATCCTGGTACTCCGACCCATGGTGTCTCAACAGGATGTGGTATCCTGTTTGCTCAATGGATATGGGATCCTGTTTGCTCAATGGATATGGTATCCTTAGATACTCAAAGGTAACGTGGTGTTCCCAATAGTATCGTTCGACGGAGTGACCGGAGAACACGATACATATGAGTTGAGAGCAAAGAGTATTAGAGGCAAGAATCAAGAATTTAGTGACTGAGCATAGAACATGGTGATCTAAGAGTGACTTATCTTCGTAGTGTAGCGTTTCATAGTTGTGTTATGAGCTTAATTAATGACTAAAGCCTTGTGTTGTTGTGGTTAATGGATGAGAAGACTTAGGAGTCAGAGGCGAGGATAAAGTGGAATTCTCTAGGTTGTTTAAGGAATAGGTTGGCGTCAAGGCATGAACATTGAGAGCAGATCACTTCTAGTGGGAAAGAATTTATCCTCGATGATTACCAGTTTTCGATGAGGGTTGTATTTTTGTTTCGGGGTTGGAAACAAAAAGTACATATTGATATTAATAGAATATGGAAGAGCATTGTCTTAGTGATGGCTATAGGGTGTCATGTTATAGATCATTAGAGAACTCAAAAGTTCTAAAACTAACTAAGAGAAGTTTTACTGAGATTTTAAAGCTTAGTCAAGATCCGAAGAATGGGATATAATTCGTAGATACCCTGGTTAGGATATGAGTTGTTGATATTCTGTAGTAGAATATGATGGGTATTATCCAGAGGGAGTGGATATGTGCTACAGATATCCTGCAGTATTGGATATGTAGTATGATGTCCAGAGTTATTGAACATATGATGTACTACCCTAGACTAAAAGCTATGAGGTTGTGATAGTTGGTGTGATTTTTCACATCCGATATCATGAGAGGATGCATCACCTTTGCAAGAGGATGCGACATCTAAGGTTTACATTTTCTCTGTAGAGATGGACGAGACAACCGGCTGTGGATCCGACAGTTGAAAATCTTTTCTCTTCTATACTTGTTTTTTGGGAAGGGTTAGAAAATTCATATCTTAGTGAGGTTTCTGTAACCGAAGATCTTATTTATTGATTGGTGGGAGCTTTAAGTGGAGGTGGAGTGGAATTTTAGGTGATTGGATGTGTTGAGATATAACATGAGATATTCGTTATATGAGTGTGATGTCCTGGGGTGGGGATATAACTTTGTTGATATGACATCACGATGTTGTACGAGAAACTTGTATGCTAGATTCAGTCAAAGATGTTTGTAGATGTATGTTGGTCATGTTTTGCTCTAACTCGATGGAGGATAGATATTTTCTCTAGTACCAATAGCTTGAGGACCTGAGTGGTCTGAGAGTGCGAGTGGTACATGATACCCATAGCTCGAGGATCTTGGTGATCCAAGAGGGCGAGTGGTATGACTTGGTACCCACAACTCGACGGCTTGGTGCCCGAGAGTGCGAGTGGTACATGATAAACATAGTTTGATGGTTGGTGTACCTGAGGGTTTGATTGGTATAAGTTGGTATCCATATTTCGACGGCTTTATGCTCGAGATTACGAGCAATATGTGATGAGTTGAGAGCAATAGAAACATGACATGAGTCTAAGCATAATGACTAAATGTTGACTTTGAAAGAATAATAGTGCTCGATCTTGTGATCAAGTATGTCGGCTATGAGTGGCCGAGGTGATAGCCACTTTTGGTGGTAGATTTGTGAGCCTTGGGGGTCACAACGAGTTTATTTCAAGGTTTAGATATATTCGTCGGGGTATCTGAAATGTTAACCATGGATGGTTGAGTAGAGGTGAATTAAACATAATGATAATGACTTCAATTCTTTGTTAAATTGAAAGGATCAAGGATGATCATCATTGTTAGGTTAAGTTGATTGCAAGGATCACATGAGGTAGTTCTTGTCAAATATGTGGTAAGTCAGGTCATGTACTGCTCTAAGGGCGGAGGATCTTGAATACCCAGTCATGGAGAATTTTGTTCTTCGGTTATCAACACTCGCCTGGGCATGTGTGCCTTAGGAGATGGTTGATGCTAATAGCACCCATTAGAGCATGCGTGCTTTGAGGGTGGTTGATGTTACCAGCGTCTATTAGGGCATATGTGCCTTGAAGATAGTCTGGTGTGTTGTGAAGTATGGAGCTCGTCATAACATGCATGCTTTGGGGGTGAAGTGTTACGAGACTGAGTTGGGAGCATTAAGTACATGACATGAGTTTTGGTATATTGATTGAAAGTAGACCTCGAAGAGTGATTGTGATCAATCTTGAAATCGGATTGTGATGACCGATTGGTTAGATATTGGATTAAAACGTTGCAACGACTAATGTATAGTTATCTGGACATGATCACGTGGTCAAATTGTGGTGACCGGTTTTGTCAGAATGTGTTTATTGTTGTGGCGATTGACGTTGAGTTGGTGGGGATATGTGATCGTTATGGATCTTAGAGTAGATGGGACCAATTGTGTATCAGGTAGAGTTTTCAAAAGTAATGCAAACATATCTCAAAGTGTTTTATGTTTTGATGCATAAGAGGTGCATGCTGAAGGAAGATGAGGTGTCGGCTGAGATTATCGAATAACTTCAGCTAAATTGACAATAAAAACTAAACTGATAATAATTCTACAGAGGAGAATCAATAAAAAATCACAGGAAAAAGGTTATGATTATTATGGTTTGTGGGATTGTGATGATCTGCAAGAGAAAAATGGGGAACCAGAGGCAAAGAATGAAGCAAAATCCAAAGAATGGTTCAAGGATTAAATTGTGGCTTGATGGGTTTCGTCAGTGGTTCAATTTTTCCATATTATTAGCAAAAATGGTTATGGTAAACGGATATGATGGTCATATCATGGTTAAGGTTTAAGGTAGACATGATGTTAGATATAGAGAATCCAAGGTCAGGGTCAGAAGAAAAAGAGAATGAATGGCTTCTCTATAATCGAAAAAGAATGAGAGGCTTCTCTATAGAATTTTGAGAAGAATGAGTAGTTTCTTCGTAGTCCAAAGAGAATGAATGGCTTTTCTGTAGACTTTTAGGAGAATGAGTGGCTTCTCCATAGCGCAAAGAGAATGAATGGTTTCTCTATAGGCTTAGTGAGGATAGTGTCTTCACAAATGTCAAGAGGATAAGTGGATCTTCTAGTACTCAGTAGAATAAGGTATTCTATTTGTTCTAAAGACAATATGTCTTGAACATATGGAGTGTGACTCTTGTAGTACCAGAAGGATGAGTGGCTCCGGTATCGTTCGTATGGACTTTGTGGCCTGAGAGTGATAAGTATGCATGTGAGTTGAGAGCAGTGAGCGTGATGACATAAGTCTTAAGCTAAGTGACTGAGCAGAGATCATAGAGATTAATGAGTGGCTTGATCTTATAAGTGACATGCGTGACTGGTTATCTACAAATATGCGGAATAATATGGTCAAATAGAAATGGAGTCGTTGCGACGACAATGGTTGGATTGAAAAGTTAAGTTGAAAAGCACAACGAAAGATTCGAGGACGAATCCAGTTTAGTGGGGGAGAATTGTAACGTCCGTGAATTTATTTTAAAGAGGTTTTGAAGCGGGCTTATTCGGGTTTCGATGTGGGTTAGTGAGATTGATAGGCCTAATTATGTTTTAATTTGATCTAAACCTATTTAATCTCTAAAACTAAGGAAACCCTAGTTTATTAAGATTATTTTCGTGGCCACCCTAATGAGAAAAAGAAAATTAGAGAGAAAAGAAAAGAGAAGAGAAAACAGATCCGAATACTTTGAGTAAAAATAGAAAACGAAGTATTAAACGAATTTATTTTCATCTTATATTTGGTGAAGTGATGGAGGACACCACTATCTATCTATAGCAGGAAACGAATCTTAAATCAGAATTCCTTTTGAAAAGTTATGGCCGTTCTACTAGAAGAAATATCTGCAGATTGAATTTTACCGTTGTTCATATTTAAAAGACGTTTTCCAATGAACCATTACGATCTAAATGAGGATCTACCTATCATTGGAAAGCTCTTGATGTCATCTTTCTAAATCCGATGACTGATCTGGATTTGGGTAAAACCTCTTTCAGGAATGTACGTTTTAAGTTGACGCCATCTATGATTAAACATAGAAAATTCTAATTCGAAAGAGTTTTGATGTGACTTTTTCAAAGCAGAGTTTGGAAGTCGAAATGTTGTCTGATCTGCCTAAAATTTGGAAGAGTTATTCATGACACTATATGCTTCAGTTTCAACGGTGTGATTCAGATTCTAACGGTTAGTTTCTGAATTATGTTGAGAATTCTGAATCATATTTGATTATAATAATTTTTGACAAATTATTATATTAAATTGTCATTAAGATTGGATTAAGTTTGAGCTATGTAAAAGGTTTATTCGAGCTCTCAGATTTGTCGAGGTGAGTGCATGACCGTATGATTATTTCAGAATGTAATAAATAATTTAATATGATTTCCTGTGAACCAGCGTTGAGAATTTTGATATGTTTTGATTGGATGTATTGGTATGATTTACATATTGTTTTATTGCATTATTTGTCGTGTTATGATCCATGTTAGTGCGGGAGGAGTGCCTCGCTCAGTGTTGGTTTTCCAATGCTAATGCATGTCCATTGATGATGTAGGTTAAAATCTGGTTGGAGCGTGAAGTCATGGCAAGGACGAGGGGATGGAGGTCTAGAGCATGCATGTGTGAGTTCTATTGAGTATTAGATCATTAGGACTGTTAAATTGTGTAAAAAAATTGGTGTGGTTGTTTCACCTTCTTTGATTGATCATATTCAACACATCTATTACTAGAGCTTGCTGCCATGTTTTCGATCAACCTGTAGGCACCATCAACAGTTTGGGTCATGAAGTCCCCATTACTTGGCGAGTTTAGGGCAGTCTTATAATCCCAAGTAACACCATCATAAAAAATCTGTAGCATTTGCTCTTCGGTGTAGCCATGATGAGGACATTCTTTGCGATATTCTTTGAACTTGCCTCATGCCTTACAAAAGGATTCACCATCTTTCTGACTGAAAGTAGTGATCCTGCTTCTCAAGGCAGCTGTCTTGGATAAATGGTAGAAGTGATCCAAGAACGCAGCTCTAGCCTCATCCCAAGATTCCAATGAGTTAGGAAGTAGAGATTTCAGCCATGACAACGCTGAGCTTACACTTGACATAATCAGGTCACACGCCATTTGACTTGGTGGTTTCACAAATTTTGTTCGAAATTCTCTATGTGATCCATTGGATTTTCTGATTGCAGTCCATGGAACACATGCCTCTCTACATGATTTACCAGCTGAGGTTTGATCTCAAAAGCATTCCTCGCAATTGCAGGGAGGCGAATAGCTGACTGGTTCTTGTAGTATGCATGAACATTCTAACCCTCGCCTATTGTTCTCCGCGCCTGGTGCGCTGGATGTCCCTGTGCTTTCTGTGCTGCTAGCTTCTCCTGCTGAGGCAATAATAGTGCTCTCATTTGCGCGAGTTGTTGCTGCACATCAGCCTGATCGTTACCCTCTGGAGCTTCCATTGGTAATCTTCTTCTTGCTCTTATAGTACGCTCTGTTTTTGCTACCTCTTCAAGAGATAGATGTATGAGGTTTCCTTAATTGCCACTTCTCTTCTGCATACACCTGAATCACACAAGCAATAAAAAACAGATGTGAAGTTAGTACCGAAATAAAAATCCTAGACTAGATATCAATCTCAAATCTGAAGGTAACACAATTGATCCCTGGAACGGCGCCAATTTGATAGTTTAGACTTTGCAGTTCGGTCTATGCAAATACCCTAATGCGTTGTAGCACTTAGGAATTGAATCCACGGAGATCGACTGTTACACTAAAAATTATAAGAGATTTAGAACTAAAGCGTTAGGTATTGAGAATTCTAAGAGATTCAGAGATAAATTTCCAGATAATTATTTAGGGATTTATAAATTAGGTACCGTCTTGAACTTCAAACACAATTATAAATTTAATCCACTATCATGGTATCAAATATCTTTATCTAACAATCTAACTATCGTTACAGTTGTTGATAAGCTTTTCTAGGGTTCAAGTTCGATTTGTTCACAGATCTTAATTACTTAACTTTTGCAGGTTTTATCAAAAAAAACTTTCCCAGGTATTAGAAATCTGCTCATCTAAAGCCCTGATTCAGGGTAATCCTATAAAATTTTGGAGAATAGAATCAAAACCTAGGATAAAAGATTAGCTATTAAATCTAATCTAATTCAAAGCAACAATAGATGAAAATCAATTGAAATAAACACTATCTATGTCTAGATAATTGATTTGAATCCCTTTGAAATCCCTAACCTAACGAGATGACTACTCAATCATAGCAAGAGATGAACAAGCAATGAATGAACAAAAAAACATAATAAAACTGAATTAAAAGATTAAAAGAGTTTAAGAAATCTTCTCTAGGTTTTGAATCTCAAAAGCTCTGATGTAGAAGAAAGCATCGCTTAAACAATGGCTTAAAAGAAACAGGAAGTTTTGGGGCAAATCTGTACTTTTCCTTTTTTTCTCGGTTATGTCCACGGGGTCAGGATCATCCAGGCTACTTGAGATCGCCCAGGCCGGTGTTTGGATGTCTGTCTCGAAGTTTTCGGCTCGTTCGGGCTGGTCTCAATCCTCCATCTGCTTCATCTGCCGGCCAGAATGACATGTCTTCAGTAAAACAGGCATAACATTTGAGCCGTAAATTAGAATGACTCGAGACCGGTCCCAAATGAAACGTAACTCAAAAATATATGTTGTATCAAAAATTAAGCTCAATCCGATTTCGGGAAGGAATTCAACAAATATAAAACTTCTAATGCTTCTGCATGATTCTGTAACTCTAAAAGATTGTTTTCTCCCAAAACATTTCATTCTCTTCCAAAACAACCTGAGACCTGTAAACACTCTAAAACACAAATAAAAGAATCCAAAAGATAATAAAATTATAATAAATAAAATCTTAAAATGGGTCAAATATGAGATATATCAATCCACATATTGGCTAAGGTACATTGCTAAACATATCTTAATGAATAAGCATAGCATTGGATGCAACAGAATGTTAGGTAATGGAAAACTGATTGGTTGCATGATGGTCGATTATATAGATCTTATGTTTAAGGAAAAAGATGATTAGAATGAAACTAAGGCAATGGTCGGACTTAGAGCAGTAATAAAGAATATTCTGATGTGTATGATTAAATGATAAGGGAGTAGCATCGGGAAAGGGTTTTAGAAAAGAAAGGGAGAAAATTTGGGAGGTTCAACCCTGACAAGGCTGGTAGGTTTGGTTCTTGTTCCCGGATGCTGGAACGTTTGGAGTTGGGTCCTTACAATTTCTCTCTCATGCAGTTATAGAATAAGATCATTATCAGAATCAAAACTACGTAGTTTTATTAAAATATATTAAAAATACAAAACTTGTATATACATTACCATATGTACACTGTTTATACAGTGTATAGATGACATTATTGTTGATACTTGATACTGTTCAAGTTTATTGTATATCATAAAAACAGTGCAGTCTCTTATTGTGTAGTGTATATACACTGTATATACGACTGTACATACCGTATTTTAGATCTGATTAAATTATTCCTCATAACAAATATTTTTGAGGAAAAATTAAAGTAAATTGGAATACTCATTAATATCACCAAAATAAATGTTTTTCATTGTTTTCGTTTTGAATTATTATATTGCAATAATATTTTTAAATTTTAAATCTTTCACATAATTAATTTTATTAAACCAAATCAATAAATGTATCTATTGAATTTTTTACAAAAATTGCTATTGTTTTTTGTTTTTTGAAAAATGATACAACAATATTAATATCCTTGAAACTAAATTATTTAAACTAATAGTTATTATTCAAAAAAATAAAGTAAATAAATTTATTTCATATTATGTTTATTAAAATAATTATTTAAAAATTTAAATTATGAATATTTTTCGTGCATAAGCATGGACTAAATACTAGTCTGATTATAAATAGGTTAAAATAGTAAAATATATTTTTCACCATAAACACATCAATATTTTTTTGTTTAAATAACAGAAATACAATTTGTCGTTAAAGTTTATGGTAAAATCCTTTTAAAAAGAGGGAAGATGATGAGAAGCAATAAGGATATGGAGCCTGGAGCTTGGACCTTGAGAAAATAGAGAAACTTGAACCTGAGGAAGCACTCAATGTGACTAATGGTCCTATATATTACTCGGTCTCGGTTGAAAGCATACAACTCAACATTCTTATGCTAAATCTTCATCACTTGGACATTGTTTGTGCTACACAGGTCATCATCATTGCCCATTGTGACATTCCAATCATTTCTCTATATTTTTGGACCATATATTCTGAAGGAATAATGCGTAAAATCAAGCAAGGAGGAACAAACATTTTGGTTCAAAGTTGTAATAAATTAACTTATGTTTTTAAGTTTCTGTTCCCGAGATTTGTCGCTCGAACTCAGCGTCTTCTTCTTCTCTTCACTTTTTTCTCTCCTCTTCTTTTCTGCCATTTATGTTGGCCGAAACTCTTTGTAGAATTTTGTCTATCTTTTATCTATCAAAATTCTTCTTAAAGAATTGATCTTTGAAACTTGTTGCTTCTATTGAATTCTTAGGTGCAACGCCTAGATCTCAAAAACCCTACTACTTTGGTGTGCACCATGTGTTTTTATTCTTTGTGGATTAATATATGAGAGAACTTAGATATATCAAGGGCGTTCCGCGACCCTTTTGCGGCCATTTTATCCATCTTTATCATTTCTAAAGTTTAATATAACTCAAATCTAAAGTCTCAAGCTCTCAATCTCGTTAGCCATAGTCACAGCTCTATTTGTGCTTATATACTATTTTAGGAAATTTAGATGGCTTCCTAACTCCTAACTCGAAAAGAATCAGTCTTGTTTACTTCTGACTCAAACTTCTATTTCGACCTTAATCCAACAATGTGTGCCTTGTATATATACATGGACCACATCATCATCATTTAGACTAAAGCCTACTACACCTCGAATTAGGAAATAGCTAGCACGTGTTGCAAGCTCATCAACAGGACAAGGATGACAGAGAGATGCATTAGATCCTGTGACAATCTTGTATGTACCAGATTGGCATTTCTGGAGAAAATATCAGAATTTCATGATTATTATTGTATCAGTTTGTACTTTGTTAATTTACGTCAACCAGATTTCCAACTGCAACATGCATGGACATAGCTGCATTGTGTACGAGAAAGCAGTTGCCTTGGGTAGATTTCAGAAATTGCATACATATTTTCATATTTTCGCCAATACACCTCTTGTTATTTATAATTATAATCTTATTTCTTTGATTAGTTTCAATTATGTAAACCCTAAATTTAATCTTTACATCTTTCTTGTTGACAAAATCAACAAGAGATCAAGGGCACCGACGATTCTGGCCAGGTCCTCCAAAGAAAAATTGGGGTTCTGACATATACGTTTCCCGATAGAGATCTGTAGAATAACATCCGTACTCATCAGAATACTCTGACAGATACTTGGGGTACTTGATCTGCAAAGAATTGTCCTTGATCCTAATATTAGTGTGAAAACTAGCTTCACCAAAATGGTAAGATGCCCATCGTCCACTCCCCATCGAAGTTCTTGTGTGTGGCTTCTTAAACACGTTAGGGCTATAGACTTCTCCACCCCATTGCACTGCGATTGCACTGTGACGAAGGTAGCCGAAGAGTTCCCCTGGCCAATATCCCATCACGTTATCTGCACAAGTCAGCCACCAGTTCCCATTGCTTGTATCCTGAAAACACAGTATAAGATAAAACATGAAGGCTAGAGAACATACAAGTCCAGTCCAAATCATATATAAATTGTTGCTTGAGGTTTCAGTTTTGAAGGATATTTCTTTTAATTTTCTAGTGAATTTTATGGAAATTATTTTTTAGAATTTAGCACGATAATGATCATATATATAAACTAAAAAATGTTACCTGAAACAGGCTAACAGTTATTGAATATTGCTCCCGTGATGGGGTAGAAATGGGTTCTATGGCTGCACCCAGGGCAAATTTAGTACTTGTTTGCACAAAACCTGCACACAAGAGGTTGATGCACCCTGTTTTTTTGTATGCATCTTTCTACAAATAAAAAAAAATAGAAATACTAGTTATAAACTCATGGGGAATAAAAGATTCATCCGATTAAATTTTCTTTTAAATATATAATTAGAAAAAACTCATGGAAGTAATTTGAGATGTTCCAAACTCATTAGTTAGGTAATAGTGTTACTTACAGTCCAATAAGTGAAAAGACGTGTGCGAGAGTCTCCAAAAACTTGTGGATTCACCTGTGATAGGTTTATGAGTTACTTTTAACGCAAGGAATATAGAGATGGAAAAACATACCATCCAACCAGCTTCTATGCTCTCAAAATCACCCGAGAGGCCAGCAAGTAGCCAGATTTGAGAAGAGCTGTAGTCACTGTCCTGAACCCTCGGAGGGTTCCATACATTTAATTCGGATTGAGCACCCAAATAATTGTACCCTAGGGCGATAATGACTGCATCCTATATCATCAACAAAAACTGTTAATTATATATCTAACCATTTTTGAGTATGGTTTAAATAGTTTTTTGTAAAATTTTAAAACTATTGTTTTAAAAAGCGTAAAAAATATCGCTCTATAACATAAAGTTTTTGATAAAGAATATTTGAAAATAAAATTTTTTGAAACTAAAAGCAAATAACAAAATAAATAAAAACTTTGTTTATTCAACAGTGTATACAATACATACCGATCGAGAGTTTGTGCGGCCACTTATAATTCTTTCAGCTGTTACATTGAATTCACCCTTTTGTTGAAGTGCGTTGTTGAGAAAGCCATATGTGTGAGGAGGTTTTCTCCCAAAATGAGACACTGAAGAGGCTCTGCTTATGTCTTCTCTACTGACTCTACGAACCGGTATTGTCCCTTTGGGACAGTGTCCAGATCTGGACCAAATCTGAGATGTAATTGGTTTAGAAGAACTGTTCTTTGGAATAGTAGTATTTTTTGTACCAAATTCAATACTTGGTTTCATCTGCATGCATAAAATGTTGATTGGGAATATATCATAAATAAATAATAATTTGAGAATATTAAAAACCAAATAGTCTTGTGTATATTTTGGTTACCTGAATCTTGTGGTTTTTCAAAGCAGGATGATCAAAAGCATGTTGTTTATAGATGTCAACACAATCTATTATATCTCCATCTTCACTCTACAAATATATCATAGTTTTAATTTAATTTGGTAACGTATAAACCAAAAAAATATACCTTTGCATTCAGATATAGTCCATACCTTGATGGTCTTCAATGCAGGCTTATTAAGAGCCTTCAGTTTCATATCATTATCTGAAGAAGCTTTCCCATAGGATCCACTGTGAAGGCCACACAGAATCACAAACAATATGAAAAATCTCATTGCGATCTTTTGTTTTGTGTTTCCTAGATTGAAAGAAACACTTATATAGAGATTACAAAACCAAACGGTGCTTCATTTTTATTCTAACGTTTTGTAATTAATATGATACTATCACACATTAATAGTAGTAAAATAAAATGTCATATTTAAAGTGTAAAAATCATAGGCAGATTTGGTAAACGTCATTGAGTTATAATAGTATAATATTGATTCACTTTTGACTATATTTTTCTTTTGTATAGAAGCCACTTACGTTTTTTTACAACCATATTAATTGATTTGACTTTAAACGGTTTATTTTAAAATTATATGCATTTGTCTGTTTCTTTAATTCATATTTCTCATTTGCTTTAGATTTTATCTTGTTTTTTTTACAAAATATGTTTTTTTCGCATTTTCACTTGCTCGTTATTTCTTACCCCTTGCCATCTTGTGATAACGCTGCTCGTTATTTCTTACCCCTTGCCATCTTGTGATAACACCTTCTAGTTCATTTTTTTCTGCCACCAGTTCTTGACTTTTTTTTCTTGTCTCTAGATATATTTTTCAACATACTTGATTTATGTTGTTTTCTTTCTTTTCTATCTCTGAATTATCATTCACAATCATTTTCAACTCTTAGCATAAACTCCGCTTTCTTTCATTCTCCTGATCTGTATTTTCTATTTATAATTATAAGCATATGATAAAAATAATTATTAGATCCACGCACACCAAAAAACTTAAATAAACCATTATATTACCCTATAACCGAACCAAACTTAAAAAATAAAAACTGATTGGAATAGTTTTTATACCCAAAACCAAACCAAATAAAAAAAACTTAAACCAAACTGGGCCGAACTATAAATTTTAAACCGATCAGAAATTCTTTTTAAAAACCGTAATACCAAAATTTCTGACTTGTATCAAACCAAACCAACCGAATGCATATGTAACATCCGTAGTTGCGTGGATGACGTACGTGTGAATTCCCGAGGTGAGATTTACCGGGAATAAGGATTCGAATCACGGAAATCTATACCGGACCTTTGAGGATTAGATAATTGGATTGGGGAGGATCCAATTGAAACCTGGTAAGGAAAAAGGTCGGAATCGAGACGAGTGATTCGGGATCGAG